>JAMKCH010001136.1:0-55828 GCA_023653785.1 Ophioderma brevispina | reverse complement strand
TAAATACCGCGTTGTCTCATAAATATGCATTAAGGATTTTTTTCCAAATACGACGATACTAACCAAATATGGGGGGTGGCCCAAAAACTATTATAATGAAGTGCTTATGCTCATTATAATACTTTTGGGCACCTCGATTTTGGTTACGGGCCATTTTGGAGAATCTTCGGTCTGTCTGGGTTTTATTTACGTCGTTTGCATGTGACAAGTCTAGCCATAACATCGATATTAATAACAGAGATGCCGTCGCCCGCGTTGAATAATAGGCGGCCACCGTAAAGGAATACCGTGTTTTGAAAATTATAAATATTCATTACGTATCCATTCGAAACTCGCACGCGTACTCTCATTCTCCGTAACCTGTTTGGCCTGGAAACGATACATCTTTCTATGCAAATGCTTGAATATATGAATAAATTGGTTCCACACTTATTCAAATGAGTGAATATATGAATCAATTGGTACAACACGCTATGGAATAATACGCGCTGCGGGAAAAGATGTTTACGGCTTTTGAGCTGGCGTTTTGTATCTGTGTTAGTAATAGACATCTGTGAGCCACAATGAGTCACGCAGCCCCCCCCTACGGCGCACATCCCTACCCAAACCAAAAGTGAGAACCCCCCCCCCGGGATCTGGGCCTCAAGACAACCGCTTTCTAATAACACTAGATTAGCGAACGCAGCTCAAAAGCCGTAACCTCTTTTCCCGCAGTGCGTACCTTATTTCCATAGCGTGGTGTAACCAATTTATTCATATATTCCTCTGATTTACATAGCGTGGTGTACCAATTTATTCATAATATTCCGCCTTTGCATAGGAACGAATTGTACCGTTTTCTAGGCCAACCGGTTACGCGCATGCGAGTACTCAGGGCAATTTCGAATGGATGACCTCGTATAACTGAATATTTATAATTTTCAAAACACGGTGGCTGCCTATTCTTCAACACGGCGTACGCTACTAGGTTATAAAGAGAATCTCTGTGGTCAAGATGATATCCTATATACACTCCACGGCGTCATCGTTGTTTGTATTCTTCAATGACAACATCAAATATTACACAAACACTCACATCACATCAAAACCCATTCCATCTTTCAAAATCAAATTCGACAATTTCACCTCCGGAGTATATAATTTAACAGGATGGAGACCAGGACCATTTTTTTGTTAAATAAAACCCAACATTTTAGACCAAAATTTCATCCATAATATAATAAAAAAACATCTCCCCATGTTCAATGCTTTTAAATAAAAATAATAACACCTCAAACAAGATCAGAAAAGTTCAAGGTCATCTAGGGTCAAATGTCATCGGACGGCCAAAGGTCAAGGATTATCCAAATGGGGGACGAGGCTTCTATATATTAATAACCGGTGGTCTGTCTGTCTTTCTGTCTATCTGTCTGTGTGTTCTGACCGCGTCTCTTTTCTCGGAGACCGAGGGCCGCACGGTCCTGAAACCTTGGTGGGCGGGTGCCCCTTGACCGAACTAAGACCGAGTTTGTATTGGTTAGTGATCAAAGGTCATCGGGGTCATTCGAAAGTCAAAAGAGGTCAAATGGACCGCGCCTATTTGCTCGGAGACCGAGGGTCGCACGTTCCTGAAACTTGGTGGGTTGGGTGCCCCTTGCCTTCCGAAGACCAGTTTGTATTGTTAGTGGATCCAAGGTCATCGGAGGTCAATCAAGGTCAAAAAAGTCAAATGGGGTAAACATGGTGTTATGGACATGAAACTTGGATGGTGGGGGCGGTTCGATTTTTGATGCCGAAAATTTTGAAGGTCACGACCGGTCATCAGGGGTCCTTCAAGGTCAATGAATGTTAAACGTTGATTTCTCGTAGACCGAGGGTCGCACATTCCCGAAACTTGGTAGGTGAGTGCCTCTTGACCGGCCGAAGACAGAGGTTGTATTTGGTTAGTGGATTAAAGGTCATCAGGGTCATTCAGGTCAAATGAGGTCAAATGGGGTAAACGTGGTGTATCCAGACGAAACTTGGTGGTCGGGGGTTTTGAGGCCGAAAATGTGAAGGTCACGACAAGGTCATCAGGGTAATTCAAGGTCAAATGGAGCGGTTCAACGTTGGTTTCTCGGATGACCGGAGGGTCGTACGTTCCGACTTGGTGGGGGTGATGCCTCTGACCGTCCGAAGACAGAGGTTGTATTGGTTAGTGGGATTAAAGGTCTCAGGGGTCATTCAAGGTCAAATGAGGGTCAACATGGAGAACGTTGGTGTCATCCAGCGAAACTTGTGGGCGAGGTCCGATTGTTGATGCGAAAATTTTGAAGGTCACGACAAGTCACAGAGGTCATTCACGGTCAAATGAGGTCAAACGTTATGGACATGACCCTTGTAGGGGTTTTTTCCCTTTTTGATTGCAAATTTTTAATTTCCCGACACGTTCCTCATTTTTTCCTTCCACTTTCACCATATTTAAACTTGTATGGACATGAACACTTGGAGGGTGGGGTCGATTGTTGATGCCAAAAATTTTGAAGGTCGACACTGGTCATTCGGGTCATTCAAGGTCAAACGGAGTCAAATGGATAAGTTGGTGTATGGACATGCACTTGGAGGGTGGGGTTTGGCTGTTGATGCCAGCAATCTTAAAGGTCCACATGGTCATCAGGGTCATTCCAGGTCAACTGAGGTTCCAATTGGGGTAACTTTGGTGTATCCAGACGAAACTTGGTGTGGCCAAAATTGTAAAGTTTCATGACGAGGTCATTCCAGGTCAAGTCCCTTGAAACCTGGGGACATTCATGCCAGGTGATCGCGAAACCCAGGTGATCAAAACCCAGGTGTTCGCGAAACCCAGGAGATCGCGAAATCCAGTGGATCGGCAACCCAGGTGATCGCGAAACCCGGAACCGCCTAGTACTATAATATATCTTTATGAAACTTGTCTTTTCGCTCTGTAAACTAGGAACGATATCAGTATCGATTAAATTAACATACAATCATTAATTTTACCATATTTTTTGTATAGCCATTCCCCATAATTTTTTTTTCTTTTTTTGTTGTCAATTTTTGGTTGTGTGATTTGAAGAATATTAATATATCTATTATATCCTACAATCAATTTATAGACTCCCTGATACAATTGGACCAAATGGTAAAATCTATTACCTTTCCTTTATCAATACACTTTTAATTTTACCAGAAGTTTGAAAAGTCATAGGTTAAGAAAAAGTGAAGGCAAATTTCTAAGAAGATCTTGTAGTCTTTCACTTTTTTTTGGGGGGTGGGTGAAATTATTGTGCTCGTCGGGATAATAACTGCTAAGTCGCTTTATTTTTTTTTAAATCGTGGCAATCTTGTTAAATTTGTCGATACAGTTGGCGAGGGTGGGGATGGATTTCTTTGGTGTCACTGTGTGCCAACCATGCACTGGTCCTATATACACTTTCTCGTGCTAGCATCTATGGTTGTTATCCCTTGATTTCCATGCGTTATCTACTATGAATGGGTTCTACTGCACGTCTAAATGTATGGCCTACAGCTTGTGTATTTTTTAATACATGCACACCCGCAGCTGAGGTAAATGTCATACTCTAAGTGTATTCAAGATAATCATTCGCTATCTTGTTGTTAAAATAATAGTCTTTGGTTAAAGTAAACAAGTCACGCACTCAAGTCCATTATTTTAAAACGAACAGCATCAACTCATTGATTATCTATATACATAAACCAACACATAGAGCATTTGGGAAATTCACACTCTTATAAATGGCAGAAATAGATCAGATTTTGTTCTATGTGTGCCCCCGACCATTTTTTTTGGTCATGACTGTGTCGAAAGCGTTTGCTTCCCAGCGCTTGCTGCAAAAAGTCATATCCATAAAATGAATTCCTATCTGCCATGACTATACTATGTGCTATGACAAATCAGGTCTTGGACCTCTTGGAAAGGAATTTGAGCAAGATGCGTTCGTATGGGACCTCGTGAATTGTGAAAGGCATGGAGGACTCAACTTCCATAAATAACATTCTAGGGATTTTTGAAATTCTTTTCAAATGCATTTTCTCCAAATGCATTTTCTTTCTTCAATTTTCTTCTACAACAAAATGTCGGCAGAATGACCCCCAGGATGACCCAGGGGATGACTTCAGAAATTTCCGCGATGGTGGCTCCCTCAATGTTGTAAACAAATCATGTTTTTTGCATGATCATACTTCTTTTTACATTATACTAACCACTGTGTGAATAGCTAAGCTCAAACCAGTAGAAAATCACAACTTCAGTTATTAAATTCGGCTCCGGATACACATACTATTCAAATTTTGGAATTGGGCAGGCGGTTGGCGCAAGCTTCATTCATAGCGCAAAACTGCGCACGAGTGATTGGACCAGATTGGACAGCCTGAACCAGGAGCGCAATAGTTTCGGCAGAAAATAATCCCGAAAATCAAGGAGTAACAAAGAAAAGTAATATTTTTGCCGAAAAGGCTTGATTACGACTCAGCTTTTAGCGGTCCAGAGAGGGGCGGACTCAACAAACTGAAGTCAAATAAATCAAAGCCTTGATAAAAGGCTAGGCCGGCCCCCCCCCCCCTGGAATTGATCATTTTAGATGATTCAATTTCCCTGGGTCTCACACACATATTATATTTCAGATCTCGGAGAGTCGCAGTCTGTAAAAACTTGTTAAAATGTCGACGTTTTGGAGAAATCGATCAGGCAAATTGGGGAAATAGCTGGGAAAATAGTGCCGATTCCCGGGTGCCCAATTTACGATTATTTTAGGGATTTTCCCCAAAGACGTCCAACCACTTGTAGTGGTCCAGACGAACTCGGCACTAGCTCGGCAACATCCTAAATCTAGTAAGAGGTCAGTCCCCTCCCCATTTGATAAAAATCGATAATCAGCACTTCAGCATATGGCTGCTCACTGGCATGACTGGGAAATCTGAAATGTCCGTAGTTGCATTGTATTTTGGAATCTGCGGAACAAGACAGGCATTTTCTTTCAGTGTACTAAGACCAAATGTTAAGATTACAAACACGTACGAGCGTTTGAGGCAAAGACAAGTAAAATCCAAAGAAGTGGTAGTTTAATAAGGCTAGGTATAAGTGTTGTTTTAATTCAGTTGTGGCAGAATTTGGAAAGCCTTGCATAATTAATATTAAATACTTACTCGCAGCTCGGGCGGGGATAGAACTTGTAAAAGGAACTTCTACCTAGTTCCAGTAAAACCAGAGGGTCGCCACACGGAAACAAAACCGCTGCCGTTGTTTTCCTGGTTAATGTATGCGCATCGTACTGATGCTGTGAGAGTGAATTCTATTTTTTTTTTTTTAGATGCCCGGTAGCGTCAGCGATTCACCGGCAACACATGAACAGCGCCGAAATCTGAAGTACAAAATACCTTTTCACTTGAAATTATATCTTACAGAAATGTAGACGAATGTCAAGGAACAAAAACCATTGAGGTCTGCATGACGAAATGTTAAAACGGTAAGGTTGGAATTTTTGATCCTAACATTGCCCTATTTGCCGCTGCCAGGCGATTCACAGCCATCGTAAAGGACCACCTTTGAAAAAATAAAATACATGCAAGGGGGGCAGGCCAAGAAAATATACCATAATTAAAAAATCAAGTTCGTAATTATAGCCCCTCAAATTAGACATCCACGTGCCTACGTATTTTGTAGTATGCGACAGTATAAATACTATGCAAAACCTTATCCTTTTTCGCCAACCCAAGCAGCGCCAAGCTAGCTGGTTTCCAACAGACTTACATGGCTTACCGATAATTATACTAAGATAAAAGTTATGAAGAATCTGTTACGTAATTAGCTGAGGTTGCAATCCGAATCGCACACACGTGTGAAGGCGATAAGCATATTGTAGTAACAATGGTTCAAATTATGTCTACTGAAAATTCTATATAAAAGACCAATTTCAAACTTGCATGCAAGGGTGAGAGTAGACTTCTCACTATCATTTTGCGTCGCGTCCCAATTATCTTTCGTGTTAAATTAGTTGCATGTTTGAAAAATGGCATAAACTTTGGAAACCATATGTCCTTCAAGTTTTTTGATCTAGGGCGCGCTGTTATGTTGGGGTGTGAAGGAGGTTCACGGATCAGAAACGAATCCCTCCCTCTGCCAAGGCGAAGTTCCTTATTTACACATAATCACGTCTATTGCCTGTTGAAATGCGATACAAACCCGTCACTCTGAACGTCACATGTATGAACAAGTGCTTTATGGTCGTGACGTAGACCACCTTGTTTGGCCGCCATTTTTTGTTTTTAACCATTGGAGAAAAGACAGGTCGAATTAAACAATTCGCCGATTTCTTATTTGGCAGTAAGGGATGCATTCATACAGGAGGTGCACTGCGGTTATGTAAGCTGTAATCAACTTAACTATGAGGTAAGTTTAGACGTATTCGTATTGTAGAGTGTGTTCCCCAGTGCAATTCGCCACGTGGCCTTGTTCAAATGTTTTTTTCAGTGGTGGACGCCGCAAGCTTGCAACAATACCCAGGGGCCACCCAGGGTATGCGGGTCACGATTCTGAATGTAGGTTATGAGGACTCGAGAGGGGGATTATTTAGGGCATATCACATGCCAAATATATTCTCTTCAAGTATTCCAATACAAGGTCCCCCCCCCTACCGTGAAACATCATAACAAATAATTAGGGAAACTATTAGTCCGTTTTTTATTCTTGTAAACCAATATATGAAAATATTATAATTATTCAACAGTATTTTATATAATCATTCAAACATTGCTACTCCGCAATGAGGGTCCGTGGGCGGTTACGACCGGGAAAATACAATTCTGAATGTTCCTCGGGGAAAAAAAACACAGGTGAATAATTGCATCCTACCTCTAAAAACAAAAAACCGACCTAAATGCATGGCTGCTTCAACGTAGTACTGTGCTGTAGTTTACCGATCAATTAGTGTCATTTCGTACCTAATTCGAAAATTTAATTAGCAGAGATCCCCGTATCAGGTTTTTAAGATGTCAAAATTCATAAATTCTATGGGGAAAGCATAGATTTTTTCCAAAAAATGCAACTGAGTGGCCGTTTTCGTTTGGGGTTTTTTTTGCGAGGATCAGTACGGTACACGAGGGAAAATTTTGTTAACTAACTGGGCAGTCTGGGTCCAACTTTGACCTTGTGGATTCTTCATAAAAAACTTCTCTGAGCATGATGAAGTCCATCAAGCAAACTTCTGGTTCACCGAACGGTCACCGGCTGGCCAGTGACATCATTATTTGGCGCACTTCATTAATTATCCTAATCCAAATTTCTAAAGTAAAAGAGTTTGTGCGCCATTATCTTAAACACTTTCCCTTATCACATTGAACGGGGTCCTCTAGTTTCAAGAACGGAGGCTTTGCGGGAGAATGAACAATAATAATAAACCAGTAATTTTCCTCGATTTACAACACCAAAGCAATTACCACCTAAAATTTCCAAGATACGAAGAGCTCACCATACCTTGCTTCCATATGTTGCAGTTTCAAGCTTATACACCACTGAAAAATAATGTTGTTTTGACGTATTTCGATCAACACAGATTGGCAATTTTATTCTACGTTCGGCCATGAGCAATGTGGGGTTTAAAGGTCACAACCTGGTCATACCACTTCCAGGGCATACACGTGCAAACTTACACTTCTGTATGTTATATTTTTGAGTTGTTTTGAACGTGACTTCGAACGTGTTTCGGGCAGCGTGGTCGGCCAGGACATTGTGAGCGCGCGTTAGTATCACGTTGATCGAGAAACTCATCTGCAGATAGCAAATGCTTCGCGGCTATCTAGAGATTGAGAGTTAAGCTTCACGACGGGCGGTATCGCGTCAACTTTTTTTGCGACGCTATTGTTTTTTGTTTTAGGTGTTCGAAAATGGTTGGTATTCTTACCATAACCCTCCATGGATATATCTTGAGTGTATGGCTGCTTGTTCTGAATCTTCTTTTTTGTAGTCAAATCCCGTTGTGTCCAATTTACAAATTCGAAAAAATTAACTTCTGAGCTGTCCTCCATCTTGGTTTGTAAAATTGTTGTGACATTGGAAAAAGTGCCGTGACAGATGCTTTGCAGACCACAATGCAGTCTGATGGATGAACTGTGGCGCATAGGGGAAATGCGACAAGGTAAACACGCAATGTCGCCCTCATTTCACAGATAGCATGTATAGATCCGGTTTTGGCAATTGAATAACTACAGCATAAGTATATTATTTAGTAAACAGTAGAATATGTACCCAGACCAAATGATATTCTCTTAAAAGCGCAACAAGATATTTCAAATATTACGAAGCTGTGCTCAACCCTTTGGCCACAAATGGAATCGTCCCCATTGTAAGTCGAAGAAAGATAATGTGACGTGTCTCAGCAATGGTGACACCCAACAGCACCCGCCATTGACGATTGCGTCAACCGTATTTGTTCTGCTATCCAATGCCATCAGCCACAATGCTATGCCATCTTATTACGTCATCGGACTAGCAGAGCTGGTTCTTCCCTAACGTGCCTCTGCATTATGAGCACCGTTGTTTATGGTCCCTTAGCTGTCTGGCTGTCGAAACTCTGGTAAAATTCCCAACCTCGGAAGCTTTAAAAACTAACACTGATGGAGTGTGATGAATGAACATGAAATGAATATACGGGTATCAGCAGACAGCCACTTTGAATTCCCATTTTTGTTCTTCCTATCACCAACAGATCCTGTGTGACAAGATAACATTTTTTTAAAATGGATCACTTCTCCAAATCCTTAAATTAACAAATCATCGTTGATAACAGTACAGATGAATGAAATGTGGGTGCTTACTGCTTATGAAGAAAGTGGTGCCTTTCTACGGGATTATTGGCGTGGCTAACATAACACAGAAGCAAAATCCTTGATAGCAAAATTTAAAAGCGAATTAATATAGAAAAATGCCATTATGAGACACTCGCACATTCCGCAGTGTTGTTTGTATTGTTTGGCATACACCAAAGTGCAGTCAAAATGGGACATTTTCACCGTAATCAACCAAGATATGAAACGAATTATTTCCAAGAAGCATTATGCAGTTTCTGTAATTTTAGTAGTAACAAATTACAATATTATTAGGGCTGATTAGGGCTGTCACACCCAAAATTCAATTTGATTTAGAGCATTCTTGTTTAACTCATGTTGAAGAACTCAGTGAATGCTTTAAAAACTTTGAATTTTGGAAAGTCGTTCAAGGGGTTTCATGATTTATTGACAAAAAGAATATCACAAAACTTGTTTTTTTGGACAAACTGAAACTGAAAGAAATCATACAGCAGAACAAAGTAGTGATTTTTGAGATGCTCTAATTTCCTTTAATTAGACACTAAACTCATGCTTGCAGGCACTTTCTTTTTCTTCAATACTGTAAATACCATATTTTACAATAAAACTACTCTTAAGCATGAATTACTTAATTTTTTCAAAATTAAAGTACCCATTTTGAACAACTTAAGTGATGTCCCGCAACAATGATGTTCCACTACAAAAAAGGCATTTTTAACCAAAAATCCATCCAAATTAATGCTAATGTAAATATTTCCTTTTGAGGCAAAATCTTTCCATTTCTTTGACCTTCAAAAGTCTCGCTACATCAAAATGAACATATTTAACCGTTTTTTTGCTAGGCATTTTTTAAAATTGACTAACCAGGACTTTAGACTTTTTTTTCCAAGTACTTTGCCTGTAAATTGGTTTAAACAGTACCAAAATAAGAAATAATATTTGACTCATAATAGTCCATTTTAAAACGTAAGACACTTTTAGAACTAATTAGGTACTACTTAGGCCTGAAAGTGTGCAACTTGACCAGTCTTGTTTGACTGGTAAATGTGCCCCACATAAAAATCTTGGGACTTTTTGTGATCAGTAGATGTCACTAGATTTGGTCATTATGACAACTTTGAAAAAATGGCCAAATCCAGACATCAGAAATAAATTTTTTTTAGCAGGCAAGGTCCTTAATTTCTGAACGGTAGCATCTTTCGTATGAATCAAAAGGGATGAGTGGCAGTGGGTTCCCATCAACTTAAAAAGCCCTTGGGTTAATTAATGTACAATGTTGATAACCACCCAAACCAAGCAATTTCAAAACACACATGGCAGCGATACTGCTGTCACAGTTCCATGTGTAATGTGTCATAAGAGGTGCACTGGTCTAGCTCTGTGCACTGGTCAGTTTGACTTTCCTATATTATGTTGCGTTAGCTCGGGATTCAGGTCAGTAGCGATTTTCGATACTGTTATCAATTAGTTTTGATTAGGTGGGTTGTCCCATGTTGCTCGGCGCCTATTCTAGACTACCATGCCCTCTAACCGTAATATGGTCCATTACGGTTAGAATATTTCCAACAAGTCATCACACAGGGGGCCACATCTTTTTAAAATTGGAGATAAAACAAGATTTTTTCAGCTATTTTTGGCCCGGATATTTGAGACCAGAGAAGTACTAACTGATTTCTTTATGAATTGAGACGGTAGAGGGTAATTTTTTTTTTCAACTAGAGGCTTATTTGGCGCTCCTACTTTAAATAACAGTTGTTGTTCTTTTGCATCATGCTTCTGAATTCGAAAAGACTTTTCTACTGAGATTGATGAAATTACCTTGATCAAACAATTTATAACAATGTAGGCTTATTTTTATAGAAGAACCGTACAAACTCTGAATGCATGCCTAATTCTCAATTACAATGCAATGTATGTAAAAAAAATAGTTAAAAAACACATGGATACACACTAACTAGCCTGGAATTGGACATGGGGAAGATTAAATGCTGTGTATGTTGCTTTGCTTCATTCTGGAACATGATTTTATCATAATCGAAAGGTTTAAGATAATTGGTGAGTTTCCGAGTCCTTTTGCCTTTTTGGCACTAATAAATTCATGTGACAACCAGTGCAACTCTTGTATTGGAAGAATTGTCATTGGTGGGAAGAACACTGTACGTCCTCCTCTCCTCCTGACCGTTTAGATTGCCTAGTGCCTACGGAGAAGGATCAAATTTGTCGTCTCTTCTTGAAAATTACTCAACCCCTCGGCTCCTTCCCCACCCCACCCCATTTGTAAAGTCTGGTTAATATGCCACTGTTATTTATACGTCAGATCAGGCACGTAATTTTGGGTTATTTTTATAGCAATGATACTGCAATCACAAATACATTTCGCGATATGGCGATGCCCATTTATTTTGTTTGTAAACTACTGGTAAAAGATAACACATTCAATACTGATACAAACGCCATCAATGTTCAATCACTCCAACAAGACCAAATAACACGTTCTTTTTCGAGTTCAATAACGCCGTGGGAAGATCTAAGCTACCACCTGCAAGCAACGATACGCTGCGTCTAATGTACATCCACACGTTCATCGGTAAATCGGAAGGGTCTACTTTTGCCCGTGATTTTATCTTTTCTGGGGAAGAAAATAACGATTCAATATGCAGAGTGATGTATGAGTGTCTAGAGCAAACGCCTGAATAGAATTTAATAGTTCATGATATTTGGTAAGTTTTTAGCTGTACGAAGAAGGAGTTCAACTTCACAAATTTTCGACTGTTCTGGTTATATGGTACATTTTCCCTTTACCAGAGGTACTCAAAATAGAGGTCCGTAGATGATACCCGATTAGTGTTAAAAGATATGGCTGACCTCTGGTTTTGGTTAACCAGAACTAACTTTCTACTACCCGTGATGAACTTTTTTTTTTTATTTGGGCGTACTTGCATAACGGTAGAAGCACTTCCGTATACAATCACCTGAGCAGTGTAATTAATAGGCTCCGAAGAAAAAAGGTTTCGCACATATTCGGAGCTAATAAAAATTGTTTCATATATCCTCGCTCGTAAAACAGGTAGCCTATGTTACCCAAATTTAAAAAAACTTTAATGTATTAAAATGGAATATGATAAAAAATTCAGAATCATAGAAAGCCAGTATGAAAATCTTTTCAATATCACCTTCCTTGCTCGAGATATTGTCCTTCAAACCTTGGCATGCTGGGTTTGTTCTGGTCATCACTACGATCACGTCTCAACACTTGCGTTGCCTTGCGCGACCAACTGGCAACATAAAGATCACCATTAGTACCGAAGTGGTCGAACGCATGGCTTCATACATGCGGTCGGCCATTTTTGCACCGCCACTGACCGGACACCATTTTGTTTCATGCTCTGTGACACAATGCGACATGATTTCAGCTTCGAAGTGAACTTTCAAGGAAATAGGGTGAAAAAACTCCTCCAAATCGATTAATGTAGTTAAAGAGTCCCCCTAATGCTTCCCTGTTAAGTTGATGTAAATTGCAAAAATTGTAGATTTTCAGCTTTCAGTTTGGGAAATTACAAATTTTTCCGACTCCCTTGACGATTTCGATACTTAAAAGTCACAACCAACTTACAAACATTTGACGTCACATTTGACCTTTTAAACACCAAGTTATAGATCATATTAAACCCATACACCATTTTGAGTTATCGTAGTTGTTTACCACAACGCTGCGCGTTCGCAGTAACCAAGATGGCATCGTTGAGCACACGTGAAAAACGGAGGTCTCAGAAATTACTCTAAAATCACCGTAAATCATCTTATTCAATGGAATAACGACAGAATTTAGATTTCCATAATTATCTGGTGATAGTGTGCTCATTTGACCGCCGGAAAGAAATAAGGTGGAGAAAATGCAGCCTAAAGTTTGGTGTATTTTGTGTGTCCCAGACCATTGGAATGTCAATCCTTGCGAGTCGTCCACCAAAGCTAAACAGCACACACTAGTAGAAGGTTCTTTTAATCATAATAATGCATAAATCATATTAGTAAATTCCTGAGATACATCAGGGAAATCCTTCCATTTTAATTGTCAGGTCCAGCACAGTGACACAGCGGCAAGACTAAGCGCCATTACTTAACATGTGAAAGCAAATTGTTTGATGTATATTTTGGGTTTATTTCTTAAGCTTTTTTTTGGCAATCACTGTCCGCTGATTTGTATTCATAAGGATTAGCAACACTTTGGGCGAGTATTTTTATCTGAGTTGTATTGTGAAATCAGTAAAATCTGCTGCTACATGTTTTTTACGTACACTCTTCTGCAAACCTACAGAGCGTTCATACAAAAACGTCATTCCGATTAAATTAAAGAATGCGTCTGATTTGCTCGTAATTTAGGGTTGCATTGCGAACTTAGTCGCAATACTTGTGACTACACATTTGACAATTTTATTTTAACATTGGTCAATATCATATACTGAATGTATAATGTGTAAGTTATGTGTAATTGGGTAGCCATTTACCCCGCACCAATTTGCAGAATAAAATAACAGCCTCCAAATCCAGTAAATTTACCTGATTTTATCTTGAGGACCAACTATGCTAGGAGGTTCAAATAAAATTTGTCCAAATCATGGCAACTAAGTAGAAATTTCTGATGAAATTGATTGTCCAAATCTGCCCAGCACCAAACTCCCTTCAAAAATAAGTGTAAAGAAAGCAAATAAATCACTGAAAACAATTACCTCCTGCTGTTCAGCTTAAACTGGAATAGAAGAGATGTAATATAATACTATGTGATGGATTGAGATATATCATCATTTTGGTTGCATATGGCTGCTTGAACGATTGGAGAGGTGAGTGCAGTAGAATTGTTAAAGCTAACCAATTACACATAACTTTTTTGTGACTACACAGTCAGTGATATGATCATGACCAATGTTTAATAAATGTCAATGCGAACTAAACCCTTTGTGAACCGTGTACTTCCTTGTTGTAAACGGGGTACATGGATCGATCCATGGGTTCCTAGTGTCCCCCATGGAAGACTATGGATTGAAAAACACTACATATATGTCCATACTCACTCTCCCCTCTCAATGTTTGTGAATCTGTCTATTAACTCTGACATCACATACACAGTGCCTCACACTCACAAAGTCTCAGGCTCATCAGCCAGCTAGCAGCCCGAGGTTGCTCATGGCATTTTCCACTACGATAGTGCCGATTCCCGGGTGCCATTACGATTATTTTAAGGGATTTCCCAAAGACGTCCAGACGAACTCGCCAACATCCAGAATCCTAACTATAGTAGAGGTCGTCCTATCTCCCTCATTTTATAAAAATCGATATCAGCACTTCAGCAATATGGCTGCGCACTGGGAAATCTGAAATGTCGTAGTTGCATTGTATTTTGGAACTGGCGGAACAAGACATGCATTTTCTTTCAGTGTACAAGACCAATGTTAAGCTTACCAACAATCTAACAGCGTTGAAGCAAAGACAGTAAAAATCCAAGTAGTGGTAGTTTAAGGCATAGGTATCATGTGTTGTTTAATTCAGTTGTGGCAGAATTTGGAAGCCTTGCATAATTACTACTCGCAGGCTCGGCGGGATAGAAACCCTTTGTGAACCGCATATTCCTATGTTGTAAACGGGTAACATGTATCGCAATCCATGGTTTCCTATTGTCACCATGAAGACTGTGGATTGACAACACTACATGCATGTCCACTACTCCCATCGATGTTTTGTGAATCTGTCTATCTAAACTATGACAGCACAGACACATGCACAGACTCCAAGTCTCAGGGCTCTCAGCCAGCTGCCCCAGTTGTCAGGCTACGATAGCCCCTGTTATCTGCGCTACAAAAAACCTAGCGCTGTACATGAAAAAAAACCGGGATCCACGTGTCCCCGTATGTGCCAAAGTCAAGAATTTGATATACTTGCATCCTCTTGACAAGAATCTGTTCATATGAAAAATTTTGTCTTAGCATCTCTACAAGCGCAATTTTAAAAAGACAAACGTGCCACAGCTTCTGCTTAATCCGTGTAAATGTTTGACGCTAGAACGTGCCCAAAATGACCGACAATTTCAGGCCTGGCTATATTGGGATTACGCTGGTTCCTGCGCTTTGGTCTCTCACCACTTCACAACTGGGTAGTTTGAGCCATAAGCGAAGCCCCGGGCGCAGGGCACCGGCTTAATTTTGTACGGTTAGAACTCACGTTTCAACATCATCAGATTTTAACCTAGTCCCAATTAATGGTGACTTCACTGACTTCTTACCAGTATGCCTTCAACAGTCTATATGTGAGTCCTCAAAACACTACGTGCATCAGCTATGACATTTTTTGTGTTTGCCTGCAATATTTCGACCATTTTTCATAATATCTTACCTGATTCCATTCAATAAGCTTCCACCATGCTTTCGCTACCTTTTAGCACCAGTAATATCCAATTTGAAATGTTGAATGGGTTAAAATAGCAACTTTTTTCTCAGAAATAGCAATGTTTTTAAAAGTCGTTTATGACCAAGATGGATGATGGTTGGCAGAATACGCACAGTATAAAATAAGGTGTTTTCAGCCCGGTGACGAACTCATCGCCTATTTTATTCCTCCTTCAGACTCAGTAGTGTCATTCTCGCTGGGATATGGGATTATGCAATACGAACTGGCAGGTAGAGGAGACAACCAACGTAACGTCACACACACATATTTACATCATTATTGAGGCATACGCCCAAGGTCAACATTCATCCGTGTGAAATATGTCATGTGTAACTTTTTTTTGGCTTACTAATTTCGTTAATATCGCAATACAAATCGGGACTTAGTCACCGGTCAGAATCTTGCATGTCTTGAAATTTCATTAAATTTCACTTCCCTAAAACTTGTTGACAGATATTTTACACTCTCCTGTTGTTGCTAACACTCTAAGGAATACTTTCAAGGTGGATTCAGGTAATATTTTGTGTGAAGAGTGCAAATTATTGAAGAATGTGAGACAAAAATTTTGTATATCAGTTACATGTTATTTTGGCATGACTCCATTGATTAAGTTAATGGCATTATGATAAGAACATATGGAGGAGTCTGCTCACAGGACAGATTTAACTGAATCAGTCAAGTAAACAACGGCATATTAATATAAATATAGTTTAGGACTACATCAAATGTAAAAAAATTTTCAATAAGTCCTGCTTTTGTACTGATTCTGGAGTTGCTTACTCCCCATCGGATCCGCTGCTCACCCCATCCCGGTTTTTTCAATACACTTGGGCACGTAGCGTTGTAGGAGGTAGATACGGATGACGATCAACGCTACGTGAACAAGCTCCCAGTCAGCCAAAGACACTAAGACAAGTTAACTGAAAGTGAATTGTGTTTGAGTATGTTTTGTCTTTGCTATGTAATGCCATGGCTAGGCCCATGAAAGTCAATTCCGAGTTTATCTTTCTTTTTTCCTGGTTGATGAGGTACTTTCATTTTTCATTCCTCAGATTTCATTCATTGACCTAAAATGTGTGTTGGTTTTTTAAAAAGGCCAAACTGACACCGAAAGGTAGGGCCGCAGAAAAAAAGCCTGGTTTTTCTTCAAAGTTATCAAAAATATGTTTTTCAAACAAAAATATGTTTCCAATTGCTAAACCGGAAAACGACAATATTTTGAAAATAATAAATTATTTTGGCAATCTTGAAATTTTGATGCGGGTATTTCTAGTCTCCAAAATAGATGCGGGCGAGTAACGATAAACTCAGAATCAACTTTCATGTGCCTTATGCAATAACTATAATTGTGTGTGCACTCTTGCATGCTAATACATAAACAACATGATTGACCTCCCATTCAATAGTTATCCCAATATTGAATTGTCAGCAATAACACAGGAACTTTGAAAATGTGTACAATTTCCAATTTCTCTTGATTTTCATGATATTGAGCATTTACAAAAATGTTCTAAGGATGCATTTGGATTTTAATATTGGTATCATGTCCTATTGTGATTTTCTAGGTAAGTTGGACTCATTTATTGTATTTTAGAAGACTGAGGCATGTAAACAATCGACATCTGGTGTCCACACCACTAATGGAGAGATGTGTACAGTGGTTTTCAATAAACCTTCCTCTGTGCACATGTTTTTGTTTGTTTACATGCTGCCGAGTCAGGCAGGGGCGAATCCAGAAACCAGGATTTCTTAATAAAATAGATGGATGGCGTGCCAAATTTTCCGTGCATAGGGGAGGTGAAGGAACATGATACTGTGTCCGCTGGGCGCCCACAAAGCGTCATTATTCTACATATACACAGCGCCCGATGCTCTGTAGGGCGCCCAGTGGCCTGTGCTCTGAAAAAAGGGGGCTCGCGCAGTGTGCGCGCCCCCCAGTTCTGCTAAGCATAACTAACACATTTTGTTTTAACATGTGGTCATTATCGAATGTGCAGTTATGCAACAATACGTGAAGTTTTCAATTTAACATGCTCAATTTTAAATGCCAAATTCCCTCCAAATCTATGATAGTGATCTCTTTTCTTGGTCATGCCACAATTGAGACCGTATAGAAGGCAATGACCTTTGTGAAAAGAAATTCCAAAGACAAAAATTTTGCCCAAATTTGTGACTACAATCACTATGCAAACTTACCGACGCAATGACAATGCGGCGGCTAGGTTCAATGCATATGTAACTCGGTCAAAAAATGTGTTCTTTATCAACAAGGATTAATCGGACAATCTATTTGGGACCGCTGGTACCTATCTTTTTTTTTGCAAGTTCAGCCTCCCCGCCCTTCCACATCTTTGTTAATAAATGTTGGAAAAAAACTGGCAAAATTGATGGTAATCTTGTTAACCTGACAGCACAGGGGAAAAAAACATGTTTAGCAAAGAATTCCAAAATTTGGCCCGGATTGTTTGCAAGATATAACAAGCCGTGGCTGGGACAGCAGGCCTGGAACTTTGTAAATTTTAAAAGTTAAGCTGCCATGGCCCTGCCATGGCAGGTTCTATTTATAAGGAGAAAGACATAAGGTTAGCAAAGAATCGACCATCAATATGGGCGGTTTGTTCGCGAAAAGTTATAACAATGACCTGGCAGGGCCATGGCAGCGAACTTTTTAAAGTTCAGCCTGCCAAAATTTTAAAAAGTTCGATCATGGTGGCAATGCCACGTCGTAATAATCTTAGCAAACAAACCAGCCAACTTGGGGTAATCTTTTCTAAACAATTTTTCCCTCTAAAAATAACAAGTTGTGGTAGAGCCACGGCATTGAAAAGGTGGGGGGCTACGGCATGACACATAGTTTTAAAACCGGGGGAACAACTATGTACAAGTATAACAAGGAGCGAAACAAAACCAAAAAATACTGCCTAACACATCAGCATATAAAGGCATAACCCCTCCTAGATCTTACTACACAAAATATTTTTACACTTACCTTGAAACCGGTTGGTAATTTGGAATCTTAGGGGATGATGAAATGGAGCAAGTATCTCTATTAAAGGATAATTGCGGAAAAATGGTTTTCCAAACAAGTAGTACTTTTAAAAAGCCAGTTCGCAAAAGCCGGAGACCTGCCTAGTATGGGATTATATGTTAAACTCACACGATCAATTGGAGTTGTAGATGCTATTTTACGGATTTTAGTCTTCTAGCACCAGGACCTAGTAGGCCTTTAATGAGCTCTTCCGAGTTAGACATCGAGGTGGGATTGTCAAAGGTCAAGTGAGAAAGGTTGTTTGTACTTTTGGTTCAAGAATGTGGAATGGACAAGTGCATTGAGCGGTTCGAAAGCAGACAACCAGTGTCGCAAACAACTTTGTTACGCTGCTAGTTTAAGATGCAACTGTAAACAATATATACCCAGCCTAATCCTGGCACAAGCTTATAAGTACCAGATATACTACCAATCCAGCGAGCGATTGTGTGCGCAATACCAGATTTTGACCCAAGATCAAGTGTTACGCAGCTCACGTGCAGAAAATCGCTAGCTGCGATTGGAAAGTATATCATGGACTTTACCATCACATTGACAAAGCAGCTCAGCATTTCAGTGTCATTGACCACAGTGATATCAAAACTCATGGTATATCAAATTTTCGGCGGTCAAAGGGTCATGTGTCAACAAAACATTAATGTTACCAGTGATTGCAAACTGCTGAAAACTTCTTTTTTTTGCAGATCTTCTCAGCCCAGTATATTAGTCCATCCAACCGCCATGTCGGTAGTCAAGCAATACGATGACATCATCAAGTTGAGGGAGGATAGCCGGTCTAAAGAGGTTTAGAACTGAGCAATGGCATGAAAGTAGTAGTGGTCTGGGACCCATACAGAGAAGGCTGCAGCTGCCATGGATGTCAATATAGGTTGGTAGCAGTTGGGCAATTTTTTTTTATTTTTCCAATATTCTGCTTAATTTAAGGTTTAGTGCGGTTGGGGGGGGATGAGGGTGTATTGAGTCAATCCCACAATGCAACCAGGTTTGGAAATTTCACTTCAATAGGTCATATGATCCCACAAAAATTGATTCGTAACACATAAAACCCTGACTTTACATTGAGCAAGTTGACCTTTTCCCCTTTGTGGAATTGGGGGGGGGGGAGGGGGGAGCGAGTGCTTCTTAGCTGTTTAAACATTCACTAATAAGATATTGCAAATGCGGTTGGTGTAATATTACAATTAAGATAGTGTTCCCCCAATTAGTGACAAGTGACATAATTGAATAGTAAGTGGGTTACCTGTTTATCCCTAGTAATAGGCATATTAATGTAGCTAACATGAATTCACTTTACAGTATAGGTTCATGTCTGACCCCTGGGAGATACCTGGTCTTGCCCACTTCTTGGAACAATGTTGTTTCTTGGCACCAAAAAGGTAAGCTATTTACCTTTAGATAGCTTTAAGGTGGGAATTAATATTAGATTTAAACATTCAAGATATTTGGTGTTTTTTATACTTCAGATTTGCCTTTGTTTTCACTCTTTGTTTCCTTTTTTTGTTTTTTAGTATCCTTCAGAGAATGAATACACTCAGGTAAGTTTCAAAAGGGATTAATTTGATTGTTAGTATAAGGCAACAAAAACAGGTGGTATCCACTTCTCGGCTCGCATGGTGTAAAACAAAAATAATATTTATTGCATTTCTTTTTTTAAGGTTTTTCAAGAAGATTCTTAACATGTTTTGTTTTTGTTTTAGCTGTAAAAAAGAAGTTTTTTTTTTTTTCGGCTGCAAAGCGGCCGAAAAAAAATAAGTCATCTAAAAAATGCATAAAAATATTTCAATCATTTGAATTTTAGCATATTTTGACTAAAAACAAAAAAAATGATAACATTAGGGTTTTGGCTACAGGAAGCTAAGCAAACTCTTTGCTTTTTTTGGCATAAGTGATCCTCTGCCATGGCTTAAGGGATAAGAGCATGTTGGGATACATAAGAGGTCAGTTCACAGACAATTTTTTTCATGCTCATTTAAACTAGCCTATTAGGGAAAAATAATTAAAAACCAAGGTTCTGTCCAAAGCATATTCAAAATCAAATTAGAATACCAAATTATGCTAAAGTAATATTGCTTATTGGCTTCTTATGTTATTTTCACATTTGTGTTTCTTGAATTATCATGGTGGATTCTCCAATGCGTATACCAATGAAGAGCATACAAATTTCTACTTCGATATATCACATGATCACTTAGCAGGAGCATTAGAGAGGGTGAGTTTTATTTTTAGTTTTTGGTTGATTTGTGGTCTAATTAGTTGAGTTAATGGTCTAATGTAAAAAATAAAAGGAAATGTGAATCTGTTTTGAATGAGTTTCAACAATTCCACATGTAACAGGTCTCACAATCTACAAAATGTGGACATTGGAGGAAAATTTCTCCATGCTTGGTCAACTGAAATTTTGGCCAAAATAATTGATTTCCAAACTGAAAGGTGGGGGTGACCTGATTCCCCAAATTCTTCCACTGCTCAACCCCATCAAAATTTGAAGATTTTGGGTATCAGCAGAAAGTTCATATTTTGCTCATTACTACCCAGTGAAATTTTAGGCTAGTAAATGTTTTTCTCTTTTTGATGGTAGGTAAACCAAAGTTTTAAAAATCCTGTTTTGGTCCCCGTTCGGGGGTGGCCGGATACAACCTCGCACTCAGCAATACTGCTTGTGAAGGATTTATTTGGAGCAAAAGATAATTGATCAGATGCCCTTCCTGACGTCAATCCACATTTTTCGGCGGTGGTCCGACTAGAGCATCAGTCCCAGAAGGTTTTGGGTTAGATGAACGAGGTACCCATATCTGAACACGGGAAATTCGAAGAAAAATAATAACATTGGCAAATATGAAAGTCCTTGCCGGGGCCCCGTTGTTGCGTGAATCCCCCAGGAAGGGGTAAAATTACTATGGGGGTCAAATGTTTGAACTGCTCTCAATCTAATATAATTCCTCAATTAACTCTCCTTCGGTAAGCAGGAGTTAAAAAAAGGTCACTTGGGTCACACG
Organism: Ophioderma brevispina; assembly: GCA_023653785.1. NCBI lineage: Eukaryota > Metazoa > Echinodermata > Ophiuroidea > Amphilepidida > Ophiodermatidae > Ophioderma > Ophioderma brevispina. The sequence goes on along the minus strand of JAMKCH010001136.1, from coordinate 34,543 downwards.
CGTGTGGTTGCTTCCTTTCCAAGATATTGTGAAAATAGGCTAAAGGTTTCATTTGTTTATTAAAAGGTCCCCCGTTGGCAATACCCCGATTTTTTTGTAAAAATATTTTTTTTAAATGTTAATGCATACTGAATCCAATATGAAATGCTTTGCACTTTCGGCATCTCCTTGTTGTTATATGGGAAGGGTACAAAATTTTCTGTAGGACTCTATGGGGACGGGGACATTATACCCCCTCCTATGAAAGGGAACCAACCCTATGAAAAATAAAAAGCATATTTTTGAATCAGTAATCATTAATATGTTTTTATAATATTTTTTACAATAAATCTTGGTAATTCCAATTGTTTGACCTTTCTTTAATACAATGCCTTTAGCCTATTTTTTTCCCATATCTTGGAAAGGAAGCCCACAGCACATGTGACCAATTGACTTTTTTACTCCTGGTAACCTAAGGAATAATTTGAGCTATATTTCTTAGATTTTAGAGCAGTTCAAATATTTGACCCCCATATACCTTTACCCCCTCCTGGGGCTACAGGCAACAACTGGTCTCCGGCAGACTTCATATTTTCAAAGTTATAGTTTTTCTCTGAAATTTCCCGGTATTCAGCTATTGGTATATCGTTCGTCTACCAACAACCGCTGGGGCTGACGTCTAAAGCTTTGGGCAAACCCCCCCACCATGCAAGGCAAGCATGTGCTGGATGGCTGTCATTAGCTCTCCAGAGCTGGTGCCCTGTAGGTGTTAGATCTTCTTTTTCATTCTACCAGGGTAACCACTAACCCTCCTCTCCAGATTTTCCTTAGAAATCTGATGGGGAAATTACCAATAGCAGGCCTCAACAGGAAAACTGACCTGACTTGTGAAAAAAATGTCTCTCAAATGTGGTCAACCACACTTACCTTTTAATGAGTGTGTTTAAACAACATTGTTCTATTCCACCAGTTAGTAAACATTTTTGCTTATACTACCCACATGGCTGGACTGACTTAACTACTTACTCAAGAAATTTGTAATCAGATGTTTTTGTTGATATGCTTCCTTGTTAGGGAGAAAACACATTTGAAAATCAGACCATGATCAGGTCCACCACCTTTAAAAGTAAAAAAAATTACCTTTTCATGGGCATTATTTTACACAAAAGTATTGTTAATGTTTCAAGGACAAATCAGCAGACCAGCGAGGCAACATTGGAGTTGGCTGCGAAACCAGGAAAATTATTGTGAATTTAAAAATCCAGATGCAGTGTTGACTGACTTTTAAAAATTGGCAATAGATTAATCTATTTTTATTCAAACAAACAAAGTAACAAAAAAACAATTTTTTAAAGTGAAGATAACAGAAAAAATATTCAGACATAATGAAATAGAACCCTTATGTTTAAGGTTGTTTGGAACGAGAGACTTTCACATATCAGGTGTCCGTAAAAAAAATCGAAAGTACTGATTTTGCCCTGATTGTAAAGCTTTCCATAAAAAAAATAACCTCATCTGAAAGGAATTAAGCTGAGAAATATTTCTTTGGTACAAATATTTTGAAATTTCTAATTTCAGCCTAAGAAATATAAAGGTAAATCAGAATCATCCTTTTTCTCTCTTTTAAGAAAGTTCTGTTGCCAAATACAAGGTAAGAAATCTATGAGGAGTTTGTCTATATGAAATTACTATATGACAAATATTTGGGGCCTCAAAAAGCTCTCGTTGCACTTTAAATCACTTTCCTCCCTGTCCTAAATCACTTTCATATTGAAAAACAATCTGGATGTTTCCATTCTGTAAAAATGGTTTTTTTTAAATTGACAGCAAGACTTACGACATTTCCTGCCACGGAAAAAATCAAAGGTGTTGACATCCCTGCCAGAATTTAGTGTATCAGCGCTTTTAGACGCAATAAAAAGCATTCAAAGCATGCTACAGGCTTGTAGGAAGTTTTTGATCTGACCACTGGAAAAGGGATTATACTTTGATTCATCACTAATAGGCAAAAATTATTCGGCTTTTGTTTATCCGCCGTGTTGAAAGTTAAATCCATTTTACAAGGCGCGCTTCTAGCCACAAGCGTGCGCCTCGCATACATCACACACTGGGCCCGACCTGCGGGTAGTGTTGTTCAGTTGCAGCCCGCGCTATTATATTATGAATTCGTGGGTGTTGAAGAGTCTGCCCAATTTGGTGTGATGAACAAAAGTATAGCACATATCAATTAGGAATGGCTCTGTGAAATGATGACTGCCATGCTTTTCTAGTTTGATAGCATTGTGTATCATGTGTTGGTTTTCATGTTTGTCAGGTTTGCTCAGTTCTTTCATAGTCCGTTGTTTAACCAAGAAACACATAAGAGAGGACAGATCAATGCGCGACTCTGCAAAATGCAAAGAACATTCAAGAACGATTCCTGGAGGTTGCTTCCAGCTTGAAAAGTCAACGTGCAAAAGAGGACCATCTTTTACCAAATTTTGCACAGGTATACATTCCTTCTCTGTAGAGGGTTTTGGTTTTTATTATTATTTACAGTTGTACACTATTTCTGACCGTGTGGCATTTTTATTTACTTTGGAGAGATCTGGGTTGTTAGCCAAAAATTGTAATGAGCCGAGGGTATCAAATGGTAGTGCAAAGTTCGACACGAAAATTCAGAATGCGGTTCGGATCTTTCAAATTGATGAACAGTCTTGCCCTCCCGATTAAAAACCCCAAGTCCATTCCTAAATTAGTCAGGGTGACAAATCTTTTTGGAAGCTTCCATTTTTTTAATGCAGTATATTTCAACATTTCACAGTCAGAAAATGGTTTCAGGGTAAAGTTTCGTAGCCTCCACTAAAATCCGGCAGTGAATTGCCTTCTAAACCCTACACCTCCTGTAGCGTCAAAATCCACATCCTGAACTTGCTATCTTTTTGTAGCCCATAGTAAGTTGTATCTTTAAAAAGAATGAGCTATTTGGTGGCTTACAGTAAATTAGTTAGAAAGTAAACCTTGGGTAAATCAATATTATCTACATACATGTCATATAGATAATAGGTCCCCCCAAATAAACAAAACACCCACCACACCCCACCCCCAACAACCAAAAAAACACTGCCGACTTTTTTGTGTAGCCTTGTACCTTACAGTACATCAGTCTTATAGAACACTTTTGTAATATATCTTCTTTCGTGCCGCTACAAAAAACCTGTGGTATTTTGTGGGCTACAGTAATAACTAAACATGAAATGGCTATATTTTGTGGCTGTTATATGGCCTGCAGTCATGCCTATATAAAACCGAAATAGGAGGTTAGGGTTTTAGGTATTTTTTAAAAATCACTTATAAAATTGCATTTGGGTGTTAAACTTTGGAGTACAAAGACTTGGAAAAGCCAATTGGAGGGATTATATTATCTTCTTGGTGGAATGTTGAGACGATGAGTACCAAACCATTTAGGAAGTAGGCTTCCACAAAAATTCCCCAAGTTAATTCACCAAAAACACCTCAGAATGACTTACTTGCCCCAAAATTCTCATATCAGAGAATTCTTCATTGAGGTTCAATATCCCATTGAATTTAGTTTGATGCTTATTTCCAAGTTCAAATTGGTAACCAAGTATTTCACACCTGCAGTATCTCAAGAAACTATATTCGATAACCAATGTATTCATTCATTTGACCCCCGTGTGTTGTCTAGTACATGATGCCTGGACCTCTAAATAATGTAGATTAATTATATATAGGGTTGCGAGTAAGCATCAATTGATATTGTGTACTAGTGTCTTCAGTCCCTGTATGGTGTGTGTGCGGTATACCATGATGACTCACCATAAGTGCCAGCTTGAGTCTGTTTATCGGGACCTAGTGATTGGACAGGGTCGGGGTTCGGATTCTAGTACCAGCGTGGTTCGAGTCTCGCGCCGCCGTAGTTCGATTCTGCGACGCCGTAGCCTAGAAAAAGTATCCTTCTAGGGTTGCTCAGTGATTGTCATTAACGGTTGTATAAAAAAGAGACTTGTCACATATTGGGTGGGAAAGATGTTTAATTCTGACTTCCTATATATTAGGTTAACATTGCATCTTTCATTTGACCCCAATGTGTGTGGGTGTGTGTGTGTTCTAGTCCAATGCGTGACCCTTACCTACTGTAACTTTGATCACATTAGAGGGACAGTTAGCGTTATGTAAGGTTTATATATTTAGACTATTTCTGTGTATTTGATTGCCATTGTAATAGTTTAAACATTCCAAAATTCTGACCAATCAATTTGCTTAAAAATCATAACAAATCATGTTATTTATAAAAATCAGCTAATTTGTGCACAAGGCTCATTTGTTTGTGTTTAAGGGGTATTTCTAACCTTGGCGTCCACGAGAGAACTCGTTAGAATGAAGACATGCATTAATTTACATCATTTCACCAGTTTCATGAATTATTCTCTCTCAGGCAACAGAAAGACACTAGTCAATATGCCCCAGCAGAGAAGGGGTTGGACTTAAGAGGAGAATACTCCCAAATTCCACGCTACTTTAACTATTCATCAACATTTCATGAGGATTTGCTTGTCCTGGCATGAGGTAGGTACACACAGCTGTTTGACCCATGCAAATGTTTTTTTCCCCCTGGCTTGAAAAGCAGAAGGGGGGATTATGCTATCAGTCAATGGCAGCGGCGTCCAACACAATATTGTGAAAGCGATAACATGAGGGAGACCATAAGGGTGTGGTGATGTAACTTGGTGGGTGGGATCGGATGCCATGCCCTTCATCTGATAGATTATGGCGTGGCATATGCTAAGTAGGTACCTAAATTGCATAAATTAATGAGTTAATTGGGGTATATAATCTTGTGAACGCGGATAACATGAGACCCATAAGGGTATGGTGATGTAACTTGGTGGGTGGGATTGGACTGCCATGCCCGTCATTCTGTTAGATTATGGCGTGGCATATGCTAATGAGGTACCTAACTTGATGAAATTAATGAGTTAATTTGGGGTATTTTTACCCAAAAAAGGAGACCCATAAGGGTTATGGTGATGTTACTTGGTCTGGGTGGGGATCGGACTGCCATGCCCTTCATCTGATTAGATTATGGCGTGGCATATGCTAATAGGTACCTAATTTGGATTTACTGAGTTAATTTGGGGTATTTTTACCCAAAAAGAGACCAATAAAGTGGTATGGTGATGTAACTTGGTGGGTGCGGATCGGACGGCCCATGCCCTTAATCTGATTAGATTATGGCAGTTGCATAAGCTAATTAGGGACCTAATTGGCATAATTAATGAGGTAATTTGGGGTTGGTTCTTTTAACCAAAAAGTTGTGAACAAAACTATATGAGATCCATAGTCCGATTTTGAGAAAACTTGGTGGAGGGGGTGGGGAATCATGTACTCTCGCGCTGATTAGGTTTTGGGGGATGATATGCTAATTAATAGCTTAATTTGTTCATATTTTTGGGCCTAAATTTGGGGTATTTTCACCCAAAAACTTGTGAACAAACTATTGAAGATCCATAATCCGAATTTTGATGTGAAACTTGATGGAGGGGTGGGGAATCATGTACTCTCGCGCTGCTTGATTAGGTTTAAGGTGGGTGGTCCGGGTTAAGTTTTGGTTTAAAGGGGGGTTGTCGGGTTTTTAAGGGGGCGGGTCCGGGGTTTAAGGGCCTTGTTGCTTTCTGTTCAAGGGGGGTGGTTGTCTTGGCTTAAGGGGGGGTTGTCCAGGTCGGGTTGTTTAAGGGTGGGTGGGTTTTGTCCGGGGGGTTTATAGGGGGTTGTTGGGTTAAGGGGGATGTTGGGGTTTAAGGTGGGTGTTGTCCGGGTTAAAGGGGGGTCCGGGGTTTAAGGGGGGTTGTCTGGCGGGAATAAGGGGGATTGTTGGGTGGATGTTGGGGTTTAAGGTGGGTTGTCGGGTTTAAAGGGGTTGTCCGGATTTAAAGGGGTTGTCCGGGTTTAAGGGGGGTTGTCTGGGTTAAGGGGGCTTGGCTTGTTGTGGTTTAAGGTGGGTTGCACGATTTAAGGGGGGTTGTCCGGGTTAAGGGGGGGTTGTCCAGATTTTTAAGGGGGTGGGTTGTTGGGTTTTTAAGGGGGATGTTGGGGTTTAAGGGGTGTTTTTGTCCGGTTTAAGGGGGGGTTGCCGGGTTTAAGGTGGTTGTCCGGGTTTAAGGGAGGGTTTTTGTCTGACCTAAGGGGATGTTGGGTTTGTTAAGGTGGGTTGTCCGGGGGTAAAGGGGTTGTTGTGTTGTTAAGGGGGGTGTCTGGGCCGTAAGGGGCTTGTTGTGTTTAAGGTGCGGTTTGCACGAGTTTACGGGGGGTTGTCCAGGTTTAAGGGTTGTTGGGGGTTTAAGGGGTTTTTTGGGTTTAGGGGGGTTTTTTGGGTTTAAGAGTAATGGGTTTTGTGGCACATAAACACGTATGCATGCGCAGAGGTGCGCACTGCTGCGCTTATGGGCGGCATGTGGCGTATGCATTGCGCGTACGTTGCACATGGGTTGTCCGGTTTAAAGGGGGGTTGTCTGGGCTTTAAGGTGATTGTTTTGGTTTAAGAGGTGGGTTGTCCGGTTTTAAAAAGGGGTTGTCGGGGTAACTTAAGGGGGGGTGTTGTCTGTGTTTAAAGGGGGCTTGTTGTGGTTTAAGGTGGGTTGCACGGATTTTAGGGGGTTGTCCAGGTTTAAGGGGGGCCTGTGGGGGTTTAAAGGGGGTTTTTTGGGTTTAAGGGGGGGTTTTTTGGGTTTAAGGGGTTTGTGGCACATATATATTTTTTGTTATGCAAGAGCCCATATTTGTTTACTCTCATACACTTTGCTCTCTTCGGTTCCTGATGCCCCCTTGTTTCACACGCTGCCATAAACCCAGATATCTATCCAACAATAACTTGACCTCCCACCTCCCCTTAACAGAATTAGAGTTGTAACAAGGAGAAAATGGGAAAAGGAGAATGGGGTAACTTTAGAAACATACCTTGTTTAAAAAATAAAAAAATCACAAGGGTAATGACATTTGCAGCTGATTATTTAAAAATTGGTAAACTGCTCCCGCCAGGGGGATTTCGCGGTTTGAGAACCGCGACGTGTATTTTTTAAAAAGCAATGGCAACACAATTTGACAACTGCTTATAAGTAGGGCCCATGAAAAAAATCAGAAAATCCATTGCGTGAATCGTGCCATATAGGCTACAAAGGTTCACGAGTTTTATGTTATAGTGCCCTCTAGCCTATTCCCCATAGAAAAGAAACGGTAAAATAGATTTTAAAAAATTTTTTGCCCTGCCCGCATTAAAATTTCATCAAATCAAATTTTGCACAGGAGGTGTGTTCGTGGATAGTAGAATACTTCAAATAGTTGTCAAAAGTGTGCTGGCCTTTTGATTTTTTTTTGTTTTATATAATATTCTTGTTTGGTCATAAATAAACGAAGACTTTCATTTCAACAGCTGGTAAGCAGTCATGGGTGAAGTTTAAACTTTATCGAGACTGCCAGCCGAGCCTAGCCCTTCCCACATGCTTTTTTCAATTTCTTTCACTCAAGTTATGCTTATGAAATCTGGTGTGTGAACTACTATCTCAAGCCAACATCTGCTGAAGAAGCTGAACCAGGGGTGGGCACCAGGGGGGGTGGCAGGGAGTTTCAAAATTTCTGAAAAACAGGGAGGTTTTAATTTGCAATAATTGGAAAAAAATAGGGTGTTTTTAAAACCAAAATTGAGTCATTTGTACTGGGTCCCCCCCCCCAATGATGTTTCGCCCCTTTCCTTGATTTTAACCCTGGCGCTGCCCCTGGGCTGAACCCACCACTAAGTCTACATGGTTTGGTTACCTCATTAATTTGATTTGAATCTACCAACCTCTTTCATTTCATTCACACTACGGAGTAACTTTACGGTGTGGTGTTGCTGGTTGTAAAAAATGTTGACCCAATGTTACCCTGAATATAATTGCCCACTCTTTCCACATTTGGGCGCACATTTTTGTGATACTTGTTACACCATGGGACTTGGTAATGACCTACGGTTGTGGGCCTCACATGACCTAAGTGAACTTGTGTGTGACTTGTGAATCATGTGACCTGGTAACTCATTGACCTGGTGACTCATTGACCTTGTGGCCCCTTTACCAAACTGCAAATGGCGGACAAAACATGGCGTTCGGTGAACACTGTATTTTCTATGTGGGACACTCTTAGCAGATTTTTATAACATTCATGAAGGCAATCATTTCCAGGCCCATTTCACCTTTGATATCTTACAGAATCGGTAATGAAAACTGACAAAGAGGTCATGTATTTGTTTGCTGATGTTGAGACCAAGAAGGTAACAGTGCCCAAATGGCCAGAACACCCAGTTGGTTCTGACCAGGTCAAGGTAAGAATTACATCCAGAAAAACAAATATTTGTTTGAGTGAAAAAGTCAAATTGTTTCTGGTTCATTTGTTGATATAGAATTATTTTTCCTCAATCGAAACCTAAAATGATGTGTTTCCTTTTACATGATTTTACATATATTAATACAAGAAGTTTATATTTAGATTCTGCTTGAAATACAACAAAACTGCAGCTGCCGCGTCTTGTCTGAAAAAATCCGTCGACGAGATCATATCACACCAGCTCTCCTCCAACTACATTGGCTTCCAATTAAACAGAGGGCAGTTTTGAAGATTCTGCTTATCACCTATAAGGCCATCCACTGCATGTCACCTGCCTATATCTCTGAGCTCCTCCAGCTGTATCACCCCGAAACCTTGAACATCTTCTTGCTCCAGCTGAGTAATCTGCACTCATCAACACAAGTTCTATGGGGATAGATCTTTTGGCTTACGCACCGCACATGTGTGGGATAAACTCCCTAACAGTATCCGCTTTACTCAGTCAGCAACTATTGTCAAGTCACGTCTGAGACATTCCTATTCACACAAACATTTTGGCTCCTGATACCGGTCCTGCTTTCTGATGCAGTCCAACACTAATTATAATTCTGTGATTTTTTTTTTTCCTTTCATTTTTCTTTCCCTACCTTCATCCAATCCTGTTGCCTAGGCTAGTTTTTGTTTTCATCGTTATGTAGGTTAGAGCTCTGAATCCAGGAAAGATCAAGACTAACCGATGTCGCTGTGGGGTACATACCACAGATCCTCACAGCGACGATCCTGTGTATCCCCATATGGTTCTTAGTATGGAGGCAACTGTGTTGTCTTTTTCTTCTATCTGTCCACAATATCTATTTTTGGATTTCCACTTAAATTTAAGTTTTTTTGAAATTGTGTAATTGATTGTAGTATCATTGTTGTTTTTTAACATTAGAATGTTATCTATTTGTATTTGTCGTATTGATATTTTGTATATTGCGCCTTTCTATGTGAAGCGCCTAGAGTCCTCTGCATTAGGCGCTATATCAAGATTGTTATTATTATTATTATTATAACAACATTTCATTAGTGGGTAAATAAGTTCTAGGACATTTCATATCTCACAAAACTGAATAGCATATCTATTTTTTCCTAGACTTAACCAATTTTATGAATTATGACCCTGCCACCATTTACTTTTTTGATTGTATTGGGTAATTTGTTTGTCATTGATGTTTGCTTTGATCCCACAACCAACCAGTGGTTCACCTATTTGGCGTACTATAATAAAGTGAAAGAAATTCACAAAAATTCCTGCTTTGTTTCATGATGTTTGTCCCTGCGTTGTTTAGAACCATTTAGTCTATTCTGCCCGTCACAAATTTTTCTAAAGTTAACCTTTTTTTTGATAACCCATGTATCATTGTCAGGTGTTGAAAAGGGCGCAGGACATCTTGTAGAACCAGTCTTTTTATTTAATTGTTTTTACTTCTTAACATATATATTAGAAGACAAAATAGACAACAATTTAAACTTATCAGCACTTCAACATTTTTAAATTGAGCCATCTTATTGGTCATAAAAAGGCACTTCAGAAAACGGGGCGGAGAGCTTCATACCATTGGGAGGCCCGTATGCGTGACGTCAAGCTGTTTACTCCAGGGCACTTCCGGTTGCCAACACTGCAGAACTGCATACGGTGATAGATGCAGAAGCTGACTACCGTGGTATTTAAATCTGTACAAGGTTCCTTTTTTTTCGTATTTTTACAATCAATGGAAATTATTATAGGAATTTGAATGGAGATGGCATATGAGCGGTTTGAAGTGCTTTTAGTGGAAGCTCAGAGTAGAGTTCTAATGAAAACGTGTGGTGGGTATATTTTTGGGGAAGGAAGAACGCGATGTACAGGCCTGGCGAAATAGCTGTGGACCGAAGCTCATGATATTATGTTTGATCTCTCCACCAAGAAAAACGAGTATAAGCAAATCATGCCAAGGAAAATAACCAGACCATTTTTTTCCGAACGCCGATAACATTTGAATTGGTAATTAAAATCTTTTTAATTCTTTAATAGAAATCAGAGCAATTTATAGACAAATGCACAAGAATTTTTGTGTAGAATTTTGCAAATCTGAGACTGAGTGTCGCGTATTTTCATGAGGCTGCCACAGGGTTTAGCTGTAGAATTACCCGGTCCGGATTGCAGTCACCCGAACTCGATATTGGGTATTTAATTGTCAGGTTTGTGCTAATACTTCATTTCAAGAATATTCTGCACAGCAGTTTCCTGGCCAAGATTCTTGTTAAAAATGATGTTTGGTTGAAAAGCTTTGAATTGTAATTTACACCTCCCTTCGGCTGTGAACAACACGAGTTTATGCACGGTGAGACGGGTAAGACCACGGCGCAAGAAACGTGAGCTACGCACTAGGTGTATCCTGTTTGTGCATAGCAAAACGCGGTGCGTGGAATCATGACAGGCATAGGGTACACGCGTAATCTTCCGTCCGTATTTTGAGTCGGGGGTGGGTAAGGTTAAATAAAATCCATTTCGCTTTGTTAATAAGCGCTCAGTAAAAAAGCCTTGTGTATTATGTATACAACAATTCCTCTAAAGTGCAAAAAAAGTCCGAGAGACAATGAAGCAATTTAAATGTTCAAAATGAACATAAAGCTTAAAACTTAAGTGAAAATCTGCTATGATATTTGTCAAATTGATCCCGGAAAAATTTTACAGGATGCCGTGATTTTTAAATCGCACTTGCTGTGATAATTCACGATTGCTCGCTTTATACCAGTCCTATAAAGTTCTAAAATCTCGCAAAACCATTGAATATGTACTTATTAAGAATTGAAACCGATCAGATTAATTTGCCCCCTCAATAAAAATTATGTGGGGATTTCTTTTTCAACAAACTGTTCAAAATGCTTGTCACTGTACGCTGGTGTGGTGCTTCCGCATCGCGTGTTGTCACATCTTCTTGTTGCCCTAGGTGGCAACACCAGACTAACAGTTTAACGTCACCGCGGATGTTTGCCGGGTTTTTACTCCTGTTTTTTGGAAACTTTTTTTAATCGATGCTGTGGGTGATTAGGAGGCAATTAATAAAAAATGATGGGGGAGATCTTTGTAAACTGTTTCATTATTAAAGCAGCACATTTTAAAGCTTTATGTTGATACCAAATTCTGTTAAATTGTAACCCCAAAAATGTCCTGGGCCCCCCTTTAAAAATGGTATAGTAATCAATGTATGAAATAACTACCATCGTACTCATTTCTGTTTTTCTTTGACCTTCACAGTTGATGTGCAATATCGTCCCAATTAAAGATCTCCGACAGTTGAACGTATCCTTTCCAATACCAGACCTAAACATGGAGTACTATCTATCCAGTATATTGCTCGACAAATTGGTAATTTTTTAGAGCACCAAAATTCACAATACTACTGAAGAATGGGGGCTAGTAACTTTCTGTATGTGATGGAGGGTTAGTCCACTATTGCCAACTTGGTTTGAATATGGTCAAAAGTTGACACAAATTAAATGCTTCTACTCAATAATTAGCACATTCCTTGTCGTCTTTAGTCTGTCCCCCTCCTCCTTGAACTGCCCACCCTGAACTCAAGGGCTGCCTTAAAACATGCTCAGCTCTCCTAGCACATGCTCATACCAACGTTCACCATTTGCCTTCTCTCCAGCTGGTCCACCACTTCTTCCAAACCCACTCTGTCATAAAGTCCTCAGCTTATTCCTATTCATAAACGTGACAACCACACATCTTTCTCACCATCTTCTCTCTCGTGTCCTCTCAAATCCCATCTCATATGCTCATACAACCATGTCTCACTCCATAACAGCTCACTGATCTCACACAACTCTTAACACCATTCCTTTCACCCTCAATGGAAATCTTTTCCCATGTAGGACTAATCCAGATTCCCTAACTTCACCCACCCAAACCGTACTTTAGCTGTCACAGCTGCCTTGCATCACCATTTACATTCCACCCTGCCCGCCAGTTATGAGAACTCCTTTACAGACTCCACCTCAATCACACAACTTCCTGTTCCACCATCCCCCATCCCGTTTTCCTCACTCTTCTGCACACAACATCTCTTGCCAAGCTTAGGTTCACCCTCTTATCTTGTGCACCAACCCATGAGTCCTTTCCCCAGTGATTGGATAATAAAGCCTTTATGTTATTTTAAAATGACTCCTGTTGTCCAAAAGGTGGCCCATTGTTAGTAGGACCAAAAGGAATTCTGTCAACGAAAAAGTTCAAGTCCAGGGCCACTATTTAGGAGATTAAAGATAAACATGGGTGTAAGCTATGCTATATTGCAACACCTCATAGGTGATGTTATGTTCTTGTATGCTCGTGATTGTGAAAGAACCTACAAGTCAATTCCTCCTCTTGGCAAGTAAGTACCCATGGAGTATCCAACAGAGTATCTCCATGTAGGGGTACCACATTGCTGGCCACAAATGTGGCCCTATCCTTCAACCTAGGTACATGTACAATAAGGAAAACATAGCTGAGTGCACCCAGTGGCTTGTTGTCACTTCACAAATACTGAGCTTTAGGTCCTGCATCATCAATGAATGAAGGGGGTTGGGGGGACCCTTGGTGTAGACTCGAAAGTACGTATGGGAGTAGTATAAGCTCTGTGTTACCACCCTTGAGTAAGAATCTGGCTGTGTATTGGCAAATGACAAATCATTGCATATACTTCATTGACCTAGATGTTTGCCATCACCTAGCTGGCAAATGCAGAGTACACTATAGGATGGACACTGCTAAGTAAACATAGTTGCTATCCACCCAGTGGCTAAAGTTCTTAGTTGTAGTTTTGGTTGAGTACTCATAAATAATGCATCAAGGTGGTACCCTTGGAAGTAGATCCAAAATTACACATGGAGCAGCCTAAGCTTGGGATACCACGCAAGGAAGAATCTGGACGGTGTTTTAAAAGAAATTACAGGGGGATAGGTATTTAAATAAATGTTTTAATTTGAATGGCAGTAGTAGTAGACTTCGGAACAAGCGGTCCGGAAATATTAAAAATCTTACTCTATACCCATATTGTTTTGCTGTGTATTTTTCACTTTCCTCAGCCTGCCCATTACCTAGGTCATTTAGTGGGTCATGAAGGCAGTGGTAGTCTCCTGTCTGAGCTGAAAGCCAAAGGCTGGGTCAATACATGTGTGGGGGAGTGGGAGCTGCTAAAAGAATTGGGTTGCCATGGATTCATGTTTTTCATTCATCAATTGTTGATCTCAGGGAAGAAGGACTAGGTACGTGTGAAGAAAGAAATGTAGGCAGGGCTTGTTACCTAATGCTGTGTCACCTTCAGAGCTTTTGAGGTTTATTTTGGCAAGAATTTTAGTTCAGTACTTTTTGAAGGAGTAATCTCTGTACTTGAGTCATGTGTTATGTAAAAGTCGCAGTCCAGGTAGAAGAGCAAACAGTATCTGAAGTTCATCGTTCATTTTGGCACCCCTCTTCCAATGGTAAATCTCAATGTACTACTTACCTGAACAATATGTTTCGCTTTATAAAAAGTTAAGGAATTTGCATTTTGATCTTCCACTACAGTGCTATTTTTTGAGGGGTGAGATGTGACCCAGGGCCCGCCCGTATTCAAGAAGCACACTTAAGTGCAATTTTGCTAAGAGATTCCCTTAAATAGGAGAAATTCAAGCTTGCCCTTATTTTTGTAAGTGAAGTCCTTAACACTTTACAGTGCTCAAGTGATCGAGATCTCGATCAAAACATGTGGCAGGGAGTATAAACTGCTGCCTTTGTGTACATAGGAGGTGTAACACTCCAGGATTTAGGGCAACTCTAAGTTGCACTTAAACTGGCTCAATGTTTTCTAAAACTAATTTCTGGTGATTTGCTTTCAACAAAGGTAAACCTGACTTTGTGATGAACTAAGGATCAAATTTTGTGAAGCATTTTTGCCATAAAAAACATGTTTCAAGCATAAGAGCATGTCCGGATAACATTAAATGGTGTTTAAAAATATTGCAGTTGTAGCCAGAGTAAAAAATTGACCAACAGGTGAGGTTTCACTTAAAGATACTATCAGTATTTGCTAAATCAGAAAATCAAAAAAAATCATCCAAAATCAGATAATTTGTTTATATGTTACAAGACAGGTATCCTAACATACCATTGCAAAATTATAAGAACCAGAAGCAAATAATAAGGGACAAAATCTGACATTTTAGTCATACTGTCCGTTCGGACACTTTCTACAACACGTAATGAATGGGGAACTCGCTTGGAACACTGGTTTTCATTCCTTTTCTGTCCCAATTCTTCAGTTGGAAAATTAAAAGAACTTATAAAAATTCTACAGACTTATCCTTAAGTTATGAAGATATTCCTGCAATTTCAAATATTTTTGACCCTTTCTGATTAATCATTGATAGTGTCTGTAAAGAATAGCAGCGATAATTGCAAGGGTATCGAAAAATTGGGAATGCATTTTTTTACTTATAAACAGGGATAAGTGTGTACCATTCCATCATAACTGCTTTAATGTTTGAACAACCACCAAAATAGTTGAAAAAAAGTAGTTGAGGTATTTGTCATTAAATATCCCGCACATAGACATACAGCGACGGATCTCAAAAATCTGCACTACAACAGCTAATTGCGGTTTACACCAGTACAAATTAACCAAAGATCAATAATGTTTGTGCTAGAGGTAAAAATGTTATGATCATGGATTCACAATCTCACGCTGAAAATCTGTGATATATACAGCTGGGAAAGGCATTTTTTGATCTCAAGTCGAAATTTTGATTACCCACGTATAGAAAATACAGAATCAGATAAAACGTACTGCATTGTTACTTTAATACACAGATTTCAAAGCCACACCACTTGCAGGTTATGTCACATAACACATGCAAGAAAGAAAAATATAAAACTATGAATTTTGATGATTTTTTCGACCCTGTTTCGGGTTAGAAAATCGCTGCTAATCCATTTTAAGGGGTTTCTTATATTAAGGAAAATACTTAAGTGAAAGTGTAATTTTGCACTTAAGTGGACGTGCTTCTTTGTGAATATGGGCCCAGTCTTTTAGAATTCTTGCGAATGTAATTTTATGAAAAAGTTCAAAGGATTATTAACATAATTTTAAACCCATCTTTATTTTTGAGATCATTGAGTATTTGAAGCAGACAGGGGCGGACTGGAAATTGGGGTCTTTATTCTTATTTAATATTTGCTACATCATCAAGTCTATATCACCTTGTTTGCTTGTAAACATTAAACCTAATTACGATGAGATCTTAGTTTTTGAGATAATGGGTGTGTGAAAACAGACTTGGCATGCAAGGAGTGGAAGTGGCATTCTTATTCATCTTGCTACATTTCTATGGGCACTTTGTTTTATTGTAGACCAGTGGACGACATAATAGCCATATGTTCCAGTATCTTAACCTTCTAAGGAAAGAAGGCCCTCAAGAATGGAGTGATACAAACGAATGCAGGCGGACGCTGGACCTGATGTGAAATTCCGATTCAAAAGACCAAGAGAGACATCAATCTGTGCACGCGCCCACTGCAAACATGCTACACGTAAGTCTTGTGTTACTGAATTAAATAGGAATTACTTGACATAGGTATAGAGGGGTTAAAATAATTCAAAATGAATTGTCAGATGGAACTGTTAACAATACAAGATGCATATACCCAAGCTTGTGTCTGGTAAACCTGTCTTTTTGCAAACGTTCAAAGAAGCAAAAGCAAAGATGAGAAAAACGAGAGGCTCCAAGATCCTATGCCCGAACAAGATGACATTTCCTGCCTATTTGGTGCTAGTTATGAAGAAGGAGGAGAAGGGACTAAACATCACAAGCAGATACTACGTGGCATAGTAAGAAGGAAAAACTTTGAGCTAAAGTGGCTGCTATCCAACTGCATGGAAATATACATCCAAGGCAGTTTGTAATGACTATTAAATAACTGAATTGTCTATGGCAACCATTTGTTGATTTCAGGAGTTCCAGTTAAAATAGATGGCCTAAGTGCTCCTTTCACTATGCCTCAGTTAAACCAGAACTGATAGACATGGTTCTAAGCCATTTGAATCCAGAGAATATCAAGAGTTAGAGCTACGAAAGATCATTTACTTTCATATTTTGAATAAACAAAGGTGTGTTGAAATATCAGGAATGTCTGTCAAGTGCCAGGTTGCAGGGAACAAAATCTTAGAATTAAAAAGAAGAATAAAAAGGTTTGCTTTTGAAAGTGTGAGTATCAACTTTGGCCTGGACTGACTTAGAAAAGGTACAAAGTGACCATTTTAGTCGCAATCCTTTTCCTGTCAACTCCTTGAAGTCACCGTGCCAGTCAAAATGATTTCAACGGATCTTTATTGTGCAAATAGACTATAACTAAAGGACTGGCCATTCATTGTTTGATAACTTGATACCACCCCATTTCCTTAATTACCATTAAAATAAGCTTTAGTCGTTAAAGTGGAGAAGGATAAGAACAATTGCAATAGTATAACAATTTAGCCGATTCTACCCTCCGCTGTTGTTGTTGCTTAAGAAGTCAAATATCCAATTTTACTCCAAGACAGTTGCTAGCAGCCCAACAGCCCAGTTCTTTAAATTGTTTCAACTCTGGTGTTTGTTGACCTCATGGCAGGAATCATATCATGCATCCACGTATCCACGGATGGCACCATCAAAATTTCATGTTCCACTAAAGTGCGTAAATAAAAGGTGGCAAATCTATGAGCATGCAGAAGCACAATGACATGATAATTTTGACATAAAAGGATAAATGTAATACATTTTTTGCTTGGTGTTGTTAAATGGTGTGTGAAAGGGTAGGGGTGATTTCAAGTCATTTGAAGGAAGACCAGACTCACAGAGAAGTGGTATGGTATGAGTACCATGTGAGCACTTTTGTGTTTTGTACCGATGAGACAATACAGGTAAGCTTTTTTTAAATTATGTAGCACGGGGTAGCAGGGTAAAAGTCCCCCCAGGCCCAAAAAATACTAACAAAATATGGTCTGCCTTGTTGGGATTAAAGTAAGAAGATTAAAAATGCTTACAGCTGCCATTAGACATGATACACTTCTTGACAGTGGAAGGTGATGGTTGATGGGGGTGTGGAATCGGGTGGTTGAAGGATTGGAAGAGTTGGTGGCTGACATGAAGTGGAATCAACGGGGATTTCCGGGTGGTGGAATTGATAGTGGAATCAGTGGTTGACAAGGTATTGAAGTTGGTTATGTGATGGGGTGGATGTCTTTGGGATGGTAGACGTTATTAGTTTGATAGGATGGGGAAGTCATGTAAGATAGGCACGGGATCAAATGAGTTGGGTGATGGGTGGTAGAGTCGGTGATTGATGGAGTAGTGGAGTCAGCATGGGATGGGGTTTCGAAATGAACAAAATTTCATGATTAGTTCTGTATGGGGAAAATTTAACACTTTGCATGTCATTTGTTGCTAGTACCTATAAGACTGGTTGCCCTCCAATCTCAGTTCATCATGACTCTAAACACTGGAGTAAGCCACAGCATCCTTGATGCTCGTTACAGATGGTGAAAGAATGCTTGTGTCCCATGACAAGTAGCCTTACCACTCAGGAATGAATTCATACCACTCAATTTGACATCAAGGCAAAAACAAAGAGGAAGAGGCACACAGTCTAACAAAACCTCAGCAAAGACACAGCAGACCAGTGTGTGGTTCAGTTTTCCAAACAAGACGATAAATTTTAATGCCCAAGAACTGTCTTTTTATGGAGCTGTTCAGGTGATTGATCCATAGAGGAGCATTGTTTAAAATTAATGTTAACATATTGGGATAATTATGAGCCTTAATAGGTTTAATTAATAAAGCAATGGGACTATTCCAGATAAATTTGATACATACCTTATGGAAGGCCACAACATGGAATTGAGTATAGCATCCAGGTTGGGTATTGAATTTCATTTGGAATGTCCATGGGAAAAGTCATGATTATATACAATGGGTGTCAATGCACTGCATATGATAAGTTACATTGCTCATGATATGACCAGGTTTTGATGGATTAGTTATAATTCAATTCCAGTTGTGTGTACCATAGGCAGTGTATGTAAGTCTTCTAGAATTGCCCAATGCAAAACTTGTGCTCAGCAGAATTTGTAATTTAATTAGAACAAGGACAGAAGTGCTCAGGTGTGTCTATGGTTTGTGTATACTTCACCCAAGTATCCCAATTGATTTCCATGACTGGGCTGGCATATAGAGGAAATTTATATTTTATTTCAGTTTGGAAACCACAGGGAAGTAAGATTGACAATTTGTGGAACTTCATTCAATATTAAAGACACTATCAGTGATTTGAAAAATATTTGAAATTTGCAGGAATAGCTTCAAAGTGAAGGATAAGTCTGTAGAATTCTCATTAGTTACCTTTTCCAACTGAAAAATTTACAGAAAAGGAAGAAAACGGCAGTGTTCCAAGATACGATTCTCCATTCAATTACGTGTTGTAGTAAGTGTCCGAATGGACAGTAATGACTAAAATATCCGATTCTGTCCTTATTAGGTTGCTTCTGGTCTTATCATTTGCAGGGTATGTTAGGATACCTGTACTTGTTACATACATGCAAAAATCTGATTTTTGATGATTTTTTCGATTTTCTGATTTAGCAAATCACTGATAGTGCCTTTAAATTGAAACATAAATTAGTTTTTGAAATTGCTGAATGATTGTTAGGATTTTAGAAGTTTTGACAGTCCAGTGCACAAAGATGTGATGCCCTAGATTTGGGATTTACAACAGCACCAGACTTAAATGATATAAACCTTTAAACAAGCTGAACATACTTCATGTAGGAACACACATGCTATATAAGCACAATCATTTTAATAAGGATCATGAGTTGTACTTTTTGATATGCTTAAAGACTAGACAAAATATAGTGTCATGCCTATGAGTGTGATGAAGTTGCCAAGTTAATTTGTCATTCTGGCTCACTTACCTAGATCTAGAAATTTTGCAACATCAAAACAATTGTTTGTGCACGATGATGAATGTATGGGGCTAGGACTTTGTGTCCTTTTGTGTCAGTGTATCAGACCTTATAAATAGGTATTTTGGGGCATTCCACTTCTCAGAAGGGAAATGCATATGTTTCAGTCAACATTGGAAAGGAAATCAGGCTTCAGTTAGATGATTTATAAAACATAATGTGTTTTTGAATAATTTTATGTATTAAACTGAGACAAGAAATGGCAACTTCAGCAATTTAAAAAAAAATTTTTGTTTAAAATTACATTTTACAAGTTATCCCAATTCTTTCCTGTCATATCCTGCTGCGCAAGTTTATTTGTGTGTTTTTTATTTATTTGTGCATACATGTGGTTATAAATAATAAGACTCTCTTTATTATATTGGCAGTCCTCTTGCCTATATGGATCCATTACACTGTAACATGACGTGCCTTTTTGCTGTCTTAATACGAGATGAGCTCAACGAATATGCATATGACGCAGAATTGGCTGGGATTAATTATAGCATTGAAAGCACCGTTTATGGCTTATTTGTAAGTTTGTTTTACCTCTTTATAAGAATATACCATAAGTTCATAAGTTCCAAAAGGCACTTTACAATTTTCAATTGCTATCTCACAATCTGAATGTTTAGTTAGTTACACATAAGTTTTAAATCCGGTTTTGTCCCCGTCAACGAGGGTGGCCGGATACACATCACACTCTGCAATACTGCTGTGTGAGGATTTATTGGAGCAAAATATAATAATTTACAGAAAAAATGAACTGTTAAAGACACTATCAGTGATTTATCCAAAATAGTCAAAATATTTTAAATTTGCAGGAATAGCTTAAAAGTGAAGGATAAGTCTGTATGATTCTCATAAGTTATTTTTTCCAACTGAGGAATTGACAGAAAAAGAAGAAAACGGCAATATTCCAAGATGCGAATCTCCATTCAATTATGTGTTGTAGTAATTGTCTGTACGGACAGTAATGACTAAAAATTCCGGTTTTGTCCTTATAAGGTTGCTTCTGGTGCTATCACTTGCAGGGTATGTGGAATACCTGTACTTGTTACAAACATGCAAAAATCTGATTTTTTATGTTTTTTTTTTTCAATTTTCTGATTTAGCAAATCACTGATAGTGCCTTTAAAAAGGAAAAAACTTGAATTAAATATTATAAAACCAAAATTTAACCTTTGTGCTATAACCTTCATTGAACAAAGAGCAAAAAAGAATATTTTGTCCCTTAATGAGACACAATGGCATTAAAAATATTCAGACATAATGAAATGGACCCTTTCCTAAAATCGTTTCCAAAATTGAAAATGATTTTGGACAAATCTCAGTTGTGAATGAAATTTAGGGTATACTTCAACAAAATGTCTGTGTCCTTTTAAGAAAATACAATACCTAAATGCTGAATATAGTGGTAATCATGTAATGAATTTGTCAAAATAGTTACACGATTTTGTAGATAACTGAAGATGGAAGATATTTCATTTACAGCAATTGTTTACATTTTGTTGTATTCTATCATGTTCTACAGATACATATAGACGGCTACAATGACAAGCAAATGATATTATTAAGAAAGATCATGGACAAGATGACATCATTTGTAATCGATGAGAAAAGATTTGATGTCATCAAGGAAACCGTAAGTCTGCTTTCAAACTTAAGCGTATTTCTTATCATTTTCTTCTTTTTTGTGAGTGGAGAGGGATTGGTAGCTTGTTGACACTTTTTGTTTGTGGCCAACAAGTTAAGGATTACATCTTCTCTTAACCACTTAAGATTGACATTTCACAAAAAGGTTAACATTTGGCCATCTTGGTGCATGGACATTTGACCCTTGATGTTTGACCTTTTTAGAGTTATATTTTTGAGTTCATCAATGAGTTATGTTTTAAGAGATATTTTTTTTGGGAGTTATGCATGGAGTTTATTGAGGAGTATATTTTTAGTTATTTTTGGGTGAGTTATGGATAATTTATGCAAAAAGTGGTGCAAATTGATTTTGGTGGGTAGAAGGACATTATATGGTTTAAGTGGGGTGGTTTAGCGGTCCTGAGCTTACGGAAGTGTTGGCCAGAATTAAAGGGGTG
Source organism: Ophioderma brevispina (assembly GCA_023653785.1). Taxonomy (NCBI): domain Eukaryota; kingdom Metazoa; phylum Echinodermata; class Ophiuroidea; order Amphilepidida; family Ophiodermatidae; genus Ophioderma; species Ophioderma brevispina. The sequence goes on along the minus strand of JAMKCH010001136.1, from coordinate 13,086 downwards.
GTCTGGTGTGGTTTAAGTTGTCACTTCTTAGTGATCACCATATTTTCGGCAGGGAGTTATTTTACGCAACTCTTAAATATGAGTTCACCTTGTTTTCTTTATTTTACAGGCTCTTCTCATTTCAAATATTTTAGAAAGCCAAATTTCAAAATTCCTTAAAGTCAGTTAGTAATGATCAATTGAGATGAAACAAAAAGCAATCCGAAGCAAAGTGTATGTTTTGATATTTTACAGTGAACTCAAATTGTAAGGATATTGTAAGGTTGGGGAGGGCGGGCTGGTGTTGTGGCTCATTCACTGGCTTTTCACCAATGCAGACAAGGTTGGAGTCGGTGTTGTATGTGAATTTGGTTGCAAATCCGTACCTGTCCCTACAGTTTTCCTCAGAGTACTTTGCTTTTTGGAAAACATACCATCACTCAGGGATCAGCTAAAAAAACCACACAAGTTTAACATTGCAATAGTTAGTTAGTTATACCAAGGTTTTAAATCCGGTGTGTCCCCGTTAACGAGGGTGGCCGGTACACCTCACTCAGCAAACTGCGTGTGAGGATTTATTGGAGCAAAAGATAATTGACCGGATTTTTTTGCCCTTCCTGACGTCAACAAATAACTTTTAATGCCATTATTTTTTTTTAATTTTATAGATTTTCACAGAACGCCCCTTTAATTCACCACATAATACAAAACAAATCAATGAAACACAAGATACAGGAGGTCTTGACCTGATTGTTCAATTGATGAAAACATGAACCGGATGTCCCATGACTGGTTGATAAGGTCACAGGTCATGAATTCGACTACCTCAGGTGCGAGGGCGCTGATCCATAGCAATACGCGAATTTTGGGTTTGGGCACGCACAATGCCATTGTGGGTCCAAGCTTTGACGAAATAGGCAAAGATCAAACAATTTCCGGTTTACATGTCGGCGATAAGCTTGTGGACGCGGAATGCACAGCTGATTCACGCAGAAGTAATACAAACAAATTTCACAATTTCGTGCGACACAAAAACACAAACTTAGCTTTAATAATACTTCTCACTTAAAGATCAGTTATTACAGATAAATTCAGCACTAAGTCTGGAAAAAAGTGTCAAAAAAAAAAAAAAATTGCGCCCAACAATCGGCAGAGTCTTGTTAGGTGCTGGAGCAGCACTGCATATGCGCTGATGTAAACTAACCGGAATCATAGAATGTGAAATGGCAAGAAACAATCTAAGAAAAAAAAAGTAGTAACTTTCGCCTTGTTAAATGGTATAGGCCAACATACCAGTAATTAAGATATTTAGTACACCAAATTGGGCAGCGGCTTTACTATACGTCTTATACCATGTTCATGGTTTCTAGGGTAATCATTGCAGCTAATCAGTGACAGTACGTAGTTTGACGATCAATAAAGCAATGGGCGGTACGCGGTCCTCGTCTGTCAACATTTGTGACACACGTCAACGTTTCATCAAAATATCTATCGTCAAACCCATGCTGGATGAAATGATATAAGATGTACGTACTGATGCGCTAAATATCTTCTTTTGAGGTTATGTATACCCTTGCGGTTGGAAAAAAATGTCAAGTTTCCCTGCAAGCCAAAATTATTATTTCCCTCCCATTTGACCCAAATTTCCTCCGCAAGTCATATTTCCCTTTTATACTTTGTTCCACTATTTTTTTTCTGTCAAAATTAATCGTGGCACGAGCTTTCCAAATCAAGGTTTGTTTACATCAGTGTACATGCACCCTCTTGTTGCTATCTATTTGGGCAATGTCCTTTTAGTAGGCGATTTAATGGTTCACGGCCCTATTCCAAGCATCGTAGCTATCCATGCCTGCTTGGGTGGATAGAGTATGTCAACAACATTTGCTACATAAACCTTGTAATGCTATTGGAACGAGGCCAGGGCTGGGCCTGAACATTGATCCCTACGTCAAAAAATTGTTGGTATTATGACCCTCCACGACACACCTAGTTGCATCTTACAATTATTGACACCGCCCTAAATATTTAATCATAATAATACTTAAATTAATTTACTTGTCATTGATGTTTGATCATTCGTGTTTACGTTTCACTGATGTTTGAGCATAGTTTCTTCAATTTATTATGTAATAGTGTTGGCAATTTTGAACTAAATGTTTTCAATTATAATTAAAAAGTCAAGCTAATAGCGAAGTCTTTAAAAATTATTTGGTTATTTATTTAAGGTTTACGCTACGTGACAATTTACATACCTGTATACTCAATAATAATGTGAAGGTTCATGGTGGAAACGACGCATAATGACCACGTGCACATATTTTCATGCGAGAAAATCACTGGATTTGTTGGAATAAAATTCAAAATATTGATTAAATACTGGAAATTATGACAAAAAATACTGTAAGAAACTCCTTTATGTATTGAAAATTGCCGACTCTGATCAGTATATTGCTTCGTGTACACACTGAAAACACACGATAGCATAGGATGCTTAGAAACCGGAAGTGGAAACAAAACAAAAAAAAAAAAAAAAAAAATCTTAAAAAAAATAATAAATCTTTGCCTGATTCGGACAAATCTTGAATCCCACAATGCATTGCGCGTGCCAAACCCAAAACTCGCGTATTATGTTCCTCCTGCATCTAAAATCGGACTTATTTCCATAAAACCTTCCTTGGCGTTTTGGATTTACTTGTTGTGTTGTAGCAGCCTAAGGCACTCCACAGCGTCGCATCTGAGCACTTCGGTATTATAAGAATTAAATATTATTATTAATTTATGTCTACAGTACACTCGAAGTGGCCAACTTCCAAGCAGAGCAGCCACACCAGCATGCCGTATATTACACATCAGTGGTTATGCAAACAGCCTGGACCTAAAGATGAAATTTGGATTGCTGGAGGTAAGTGATTAACCAAATTTATAATAGGGCGAGCAGCCACCCAATCATGCCATCTATTACACATCAGGTTAATGGCAGAACAAGCTTGGACTAAAGATGAAATATTGGATTGCATGGTGGTAATTATTAACAAAATAATTGCTAATAGGCAAGCATCCATAACACAAGCATTCCATCTATTACACATCAGTGTTAATGGCAGAACAAGCTTGGACTAAAGATGAAATATTGGATTGCATGATGTAAATATTAACAGAATATTGCTAATAGAGCAAGCAGCCACACAACCATGCCATCTATTCACATCAGGGATAATGGCAGAACAAGCTTGGACTAAAGATGAAATATTGGATTGCGTGGATGGTAATGATGAACACAAATCAATTGCTAATAGGGCGAGCAGCCACACAAGCATGCCATCTATTAGCCATCGTGTTAATGGCAGAACAAGCTTGGACTAAAGATGAAATGTTAGATTGCTTGGATGGAAATATTACATAATAATTGCTATAGGGCATCCAGCCACACAGCATGCCATCTTTACACATCAGAGTTAATGGCGAAGAACACGCCTTGACTAAAGATGAAATGTGATTGGCGTGGATGTAAGAGTAATGAACACAAATAATTGCTGGATAGGGGGCGAGGCAGCCACACAAGCCAAAAATGCCATCTATTACACACAGTGTTAATGGCAGACAAGCTTGGCAACAGAAAAATTAATTTGATTGCTTTGGATGGAAAATATTAACAGAATAATTGCTATAGGGCTAGTCAGCCACACAAGGCATGCCCATCTATTACCATCAGAGTTATGTCAGAAAAGCTTGGACTAAAGAATGAAATGGTTGTTGCGTGGATGGTAAGTAGAACACAAAAAGTGCTAAAGTCCGCCGTCCAATTCCTTTTCTGAAATAGGCATCTACTTAGCACGCGAGAAGTTGTTATCCTAAGAAATGCAAAAAGATCCAAATGATTTTCATTTGAAAATCAGTGTATTTGGATTAGGCAATTTGAAAACAACCTTAAAATTCTCCACATAAATGCTATGGCAATGGCATTTTATAAGAGAAGGGCAATTTATGTGGTCATTAGGCCAATACATATTTTGTTTGTGTGGTCAAAGCTCCCGCTCCGTTTGTTTTGTGCTTATTAGTTTCTCAAAAAGCCCCCCCCCCCAATTTTTTTTTGGATAAAATCTTTGTAAATAAAGCTCAAAGTTCTAACTCCTCCGATTTTGGTGTTCGTAAGTTTTTTCGCAACGCGCTGCCCTACCTACCCAACTATGCATAATAGTCACTCTCACTTCAAGATGGAACGATCCGATCCAGTATTAAGTACAAAGCGTCTGGCAAATCTTTGGTTTTTCAAACACCAAAAGTGCTGGGTGTCTGCACCACCAATCCATACTTCACTTCGGAAAATTTAAGCCACATATTCTCAGAAAAACTCCATGCATCACCATGCTATGATTTTGGAATTGATTGCAACAATTCCACTACGAAGTATAGTTTCCGAATTCACCATCCGACATCACACCCATGGTTCCGCACGCATCACGAACAGCATCATTGCTACTTGAAAAGTGAAACTTGACAATGACTGGATCGATTGCCAAATGTTAGGACTCCACATTTTAGAGCTGGAGCCCCAAATCAGCATGTTAGAGAATACATACCCAGCTATATATTCCACTATTTCTTCTTGGCTTATAACAAAAAAAAAAAAAATTTAGGTTTACACATTATATGGTGACCAAAATTGTTCTCTGTAACTCTAAGGTGTTTTAAAAAAATTCAAATAGACTTAGAAGATGTCTATGTGTGTCTGTCTGCTTGTATAGATGAGATGTTTTCTGTGCTCACATGTGTGTATAGTGTGGGTGTATGATTGTGTGTGATCATGTGTGTTTTCTTGTGTGCTCTTTATAAAGCAATAACATCACATTTTGAAGAGCACCCCAATTTTCAAAATTTGATATTTTTTGCAACAGTTTGGATGCTTCTAGTGTCTAGAAAACTACACCGCGAGTGAGAATGCTCACAAATGCGTATTTGTCAATGAAATACTCGTTTTGTAATTAGAATTGGGATCCCATATTTTAAACTTAACGGAGAGCTGGAAATGCTTAATTTATGTCCGTCTCATGATGAAATATTCACGATCTCAGAAAATGACCTCTAACTTGACTTGCTTGAACCAATAAAAAAAACAACTAATGGATGAGTGTAGACCTGACAGGTCTATTTCCTTCCCGGCTATTCATATTGAAGGGCCATTTCCAGCAGCCATTGATTAATTTTTCTAATTACAAAACTTCCTCCTTCGTTGTGACACACTACATTTTCGAGCGTAACCATTCCCAGGGATAGTTTACCTAGCCAGTTACCAATGCACTGTGTAAAAATCTCAAATTTTGAAAATGGGGTACCTTTAAAAAAATGTGCTATTAAATATGCTCTAAGTGTGGTGTTTTGTGGCTTTTCATTTTGAAAGTTATACCCTCTTGTAATTTTGGTTTGCTGATGGAGATCAGAAAATAGGTATGATCACAATTTAACCCATCCGCAATATTTACCATTGTCCATATCTCCGTTTTTCAGAGGTGACAATAAGTGCATTAGAAGGGCCTTTAATCCCACGTTGCTATCGAGACTACCATATAGACGCACTTTGGTACATGGAATATGATAAAAGGTAAGATAGCAGTGATGCTAAGGTCCGTATGCACAAAAAGTTAGACCAGGTTTAAAGTAGACCTGGTTTAAGAGGCCAAAATTAAAGTTTTGCCTCAAATTTGTTAGTTATTCACACTTCTTCATAACATAACTAGGCAATTTGAAAGATTGAAATACTCTTGAAAATAAATCCAACATACCTCTGTCAGTTTTCAAGGAAAATACCTTTCTCTGGTGGGACAAATTAAACTTAGACCGGTCTAACTCTAGACCCGGGTTTAACTCTTTTGTGTCAACGGACCGTAGTGTGTTTTTTGTCCGTGTCGAATAATCCTTTGTAGGAAAGATTTTATGTTGCAATTTTTGTGTACCGCCTGCTATGGGGCTGACTGGGAGCCATGAGCTTGCGACTCAAATAAGGTTTCAATTAATATGTTTTCAATCATAACACCCTACCCAAAACTGCATATGCAGTGTACACAGGTTGATCTCTAATGGCCCCGGCCCATAGGTGACCTTTAACCCTATTTTCTAAAATCATAAAACACTGAAAATAAGGTGTTGCAACCACATTTGTTCAAAAGAAACCATAGCTATAACTCTAAGGGTACACTAACTGACCTCTATTGACCGCCTATGTGACCTTTCAACCCCATTTGTTCAAAATCTAAAAATGCTGCAGGACCAACGTGCGTGTGTGCGTGCGTGTGTGTGTGTGTGTGTGTATATACTTACTAAAGTAAGTTCATTGGTAGAACTGATATGAGCTTGTGGGGTTTGTGGACCTGTGGGTTGTTCTGATTTGACATTGTGGGGTTGTTGTTACTATGTTACGATTTGTCCCCCTATAACGGACCTAAACTGCAATCTAGTATTGAGGTGGAGTCCGTAAAACAGTAGAAAAGAGGTAGAAAAGAGGATTTTTCGGGTTAGTAACTTATAGGCCTGCGCTAAGAAATGAGTAGTTTAAAATAAAAAAACTTAAAATTCCTTAAAAAATTTTTTATTTTTTGATTTTGTCATTTTGTTTAGAGACACTGGCACATTTGAAAAATGTGCGCCTCAAGATTTTCAAATCGATATTTATTTGCATGGTTGTAAGCTATTATATACCAAAGCCCTCACCCGAACAGAATTAAAGGTCCCAGGAAAGCAAAAGAATTGAAATGTGGTTTGTGTCAAGTCTACAAGGAGGGGCAAGAAAGCATTCAATATTTGAGTTGGTGATGAACATCATTAGTTTTACTCTTGATTTTAGAGAGTACTAGAAAATTCCAGGTGACTGGTGTGACTCTATTCATGGCAACTGACTGAAAATCAATAGTTTCACTCAATGATGTCACTAGGGTAGTGTATTCTTTTTTTGGGGGCCCCCTGTTTTTTGGGAAGAATGCCCTGTAAAGATTTGATAGGTTTATCATCTCATTTCCTGGCCTTAAGACCACATCAGCTTCCTTATTGGTAAACAACAATTTTAATAATTTAACTCGTGGCGACGTTAAATTCACAGACACGAAAATGGCGTTTAACACAAGAACATAGCCACACGCTGTTATGCATGTTTCCATGCTATTTTCACACTGTTTGATGCGGTCTGTAACCTTTGTGTTTTAATATCAGTGAGTACGAGTCAAAACATTCATGTGATATACACATTTGTTGATTAAAGAGTTATGGAAAACTTAAAAGTTTGGCCTACAAATTACCCTGGGATGTCCTTTTATCCAATTCCCCAACCCCCTATTCCCCCATCCCCCCATCCCCTCCCCCCCCCCCATCCCTCCTCCCCCCCGTCCCCCTCCCCCCCCCCCATACCCCCATAGCCCCCTCCCCCAATACCTCCCCTCCCCCCCATACCTCCCATACGGAGTTAGTATGTTACTACTATTTGCCTAGAATGGAATAAACCTGTAATCTATTTGTTGATAGTTATGCCGTAAAAGAGTAGAAAAATGTAATTTTTTTTTTATGTTCATCCATAGCCTTATATTCTTTGAATATAGTTGAGTGCAAAAGCCAAGAACCCCCGCAAAATCTCGTTTTTCTCCTGCCATAAGCGTTAGATCACCACAAAGTTTTTTCCATTCACAAACGGTGATGGCAGGTGACACAGGTGTTAGAGAATGATGTACTTTTTTTGCGAGGAATTGTTTCCTCATAAGCAAACCTTGGAACAATAATTTTGATTAATTCACCCGTGTGGTCAAAGGCAAATGTATTGAACAGTGCATAAGTAACGGTTGAAAGAAATGGATATATGTAACAGATCGTCTTAATAAGTAATTGTTCCCAAATGCAGGTGAGTGGGACAAGGACAAATATATATTTTTTTTTCGCTTATTTGATCTCATTATGTCAATGCATAAAAGTAGGAGGCTATGGATGAATATGAGCTTGACTTAAAAGTGAAACGAAAGCTGAAGTAAATGTATTTCATTGACAGCTGCCCACTGAATACATTGTACTTACTGTTTCCAGTTTCACTTAAGTCAAGCTCCTATCAATTCCCTAAGCGCTCCTACTTTTATGCATTGACATAATGTAGATCAAATAAGGAAAAAAAATCTATATTGTTCCTTGTCCCACTCACATGCATGTGGAACACTTACTTATTAAGACGACGTTACATATTCCCATTTTCTTTCAACCGTTCCTTATGCCTTTTTCATCATATTTCCTTTGACCACACGGGTCTTAATCAAATTAGTTGTTTTCCAAGTTGCTTTATGAGGAAACATTCCTCTCAAAAAATACATCATTCTCTAACACTGGTCACCTGCCATCACCATTTACGAATGGAAAAAAAACTTTGATGGTGATCATAACGCTTTATTGGCAGGAAAACTAGAATTGTGCGGTCTTGGCTTTTTGCACTCACTATTCAAAGAATATAGCTATGGACTGCACAATAAAAAAATTACATTTTCTACTCTTTTACGGAATAAAATCAAAACTAGATTACCGTTTATTCCATTATAGGCCAAATAGTAAACATACTAACTCCGTATGGTAGGTATGGGGGAAGGGGAGGTATGGGGGAGGGGGTATGGGGTATGGGGGGGGGGAGGGGGATGGGGGGAGGGGGATTGGTGGAATGGGGGGAATGGGTGTTGGGGAGGATAAAGACATTCCGTAATTTGTAGGCCAACTTTTAGTTTTCCATAACTTACTCAACAAATGTTATATCACATGAATATTTTTGACTCGTACTCACTGATATTAAAACCACAAAGGTTTATATAGACCGATCAAACCGTGTGCAAGCATGGGAAACATGCATACAGCGTGCATGTTCTGTGTTAAACGCCATTTTCGTTGTCTGCTGCTATTTAACGTCGCCAGCGACGGTAAATTATAAAATTTGTTCTGTTTACCCATAAGGAAGCTGATTGGTCTTAAAGGTCCCCGGACTGATATGATAAACCTAGTCCAAATCTTTAAGGGCCATTCCCATTCCAATAAACAGGGCCACCAAAACGAATACACCCAGTGACTCATTAGTGAAACTATTGATTTTTCAGTCAGTGCCTGAGTAGATTCACACCAGTCCCTGGAATTTTCTATTACTCTCTGAAAAATCAATAGTAACAATGATGTCCATCACCAACTCAAATATGAATGCTTTCTTGCCCCTCCTTGTAGACTTGACACAAACCACATCATTCATATTTGCATTTCCTGGGACCTTTATCTTTTTCGGGTGAGGGCTTTTGGTTATATAAAGCCTTCACAACCATGCAAAATCGTTTTGAAAAAATTCTTGAGGGCGCACTATTTTTCAAATGTGCCATTGTTCTCTTTAAAAGATTCACTTTTTTAGACATTTTTTAAGAATTTTAAGTTTTTTATTAAACTACTCATTTTTCTTAGCCGCGGCATATAAATTTACTAAACTAGAAAGATCCTCTTTTCTACTCTTTTCTACTCTTATTACGGAATAAACCTCAATACTAGATTGCAGTTTTATCCGTTATAGGACAAAATCGTAACATAGTAACACCAACCCCACAATGTCCCAAATCAGACAACCCCAAGTGTCAAATACCCACAGCACTATTTCTACCAATTAATTAACTTAGTACTTATATACACACACACACCACACAAGCCCGCCACACACGCACGATTGTCCTGCCAGCATTTTAAAAGATTGAACAAAATGGTGTTGAAGGTCACTAGGGGTCAATAGAGGTCCATCTGTGTCCCTTAGAGTTTTGATCTAATGGTTCTTTTGACAAATGTGGTTTGCAACACCTTATCTTTTCAGTGTTTTATTGATTTTATAAATAGGGTTAAAGGTCACCTATGGGCCTTAGAGATCAACCTGTGTACACTGCATATGAGTGTGTGGGTTAGTGGTGTTATGTTAAAAACACTTAATAAACCTTTATTTGAGGTCGCAGCTCATGGCTCACAGTCAGCCCATAGCAGGCTACACAAAAATTGCAACATAAAAATCTTTCCTACAAAGGATTATTCGACTGACAAATACACACTAAGGTCCGTATGCAAAAAGAGTTAGAACCAGGTCTAACTTTAGACCCGTCTAAGTTTAATTTTGTACCGACACAATAAAAGATATTTTCCTTTACACTGACAGAGGTATTTTGTTTTATTTTGAAATTTCATTTAATCTTTCAATTGCTAGTTATTTTATGAAGAAAGTGTGAATAACAACAATTGAGCAAAACTAATTTGACTTAAACCAGTCCTAACTTTAAACCTGGTCCTAACGTTTTGTGGCATACGGACCTTAGCATCCCTGTATCTTACCTTTTTCATCAATTGACCATGTACAATTGCTTTATATGTAGTCTCGATAGCAAACGTGGGATAAAGGCTTCTAATGCACTTATTGTCACCTCTGAAATAACGGAGATATGGACAATGGTAAATATTGCGGATGGGTTAAATTTTGATCATCCTTATTTCTGATCTTCCCTACCACAACACAATAAAGAGGGGTAGCACTTTCAAAATGAAAATGACACAAAAACACCCACTTAAAGCAATAATAGCACATTTTTTTTAACAGAGTCCCCCCACTTTTCAAAATTTTGAGATTATTTACACGTTGCATTGGTAACTGGCTAGTAAACTATCCCTTGAATGGTTAAGCTCGAAAATGCCCGTGTGTGTCCAAAGAAGATTTTGTAATTAGAATAAAATAATTCAATGGCTTGGCTGGAAATGGCCTTCCAATATTAAATAGCCCGGGAAATAGCACCTGTACGTTTCTACACTCATCCATTAGTTGTTTTTAGTGTTCAAGCAAGTCAAGTTAGAGTCATTTTTCTTGAGGTGGACTATTTCATCATGAACGGACATAAACTTAGCATTTCCCAGCTCTGCCGTAATTAAAATCTGGGATCCCAATTCTAATTACAAAATCGATTATTTCATGACCAAGTACGCATTTGTGAGCATTCTCATCGGCAGGTGTAGTTTTCTAGACCATTAGCAACATAACTGTGCAAAAAGATCAAATTTTGAAAATTGGGGGTGCTCTCAAATGTTGCTGTTATTGCTTTAATAAAGAGCACACAGAAACCACACACACTGTCACACACAATCATACACCCACACTATACACACATGTGAGCACAGAAACATTCTCATCTCATACAAGCAGACAGACACACTAGACATCTTCATCAGTCTATTTGAATTTTTTAAAATGATTTTTAAAATTGTGTGCTATTTATATAACCAAATTACTATACATGTGGTAACTATTTGTTTATAAGCCAAGAATAATATGTAATAGTTACTAGCTGTGTATTCTCTAACATGCTGATTTGGGCTCCAGCTCTAAAAATGTGGAGTCCTAACATTTGGCAATCGATCCGTCATTGTAAGTTCCACTTTCAAGTAGCAATGATGCGGTTCCGTGATGCTTGCGGAACCATGGTGTGATGTCGGTGGTGAATTCGGCAACTGATACTTCGTTAGTTGAATTGTTGGCAATCAATTTCCCAAAATCATACTATGGTGATGCATGGTTTTTTCTGAGAATATTTGGCTTAAAATTTCCTGGAGTGAATTATTGGACTTGGTTTGGTGCAGAAACCAGCCACTATTTGGTGTTTGAAAACCAGATTTGCCAGAAGATTTGTACTTTCAATACCGTGGATTCGTCCATCTTGAAAGTGAGTGACTATATGCATAGTTGGGTAGGGCAGCGCTGTTGCGAAAAAACTACGAACACCAATCGGAGTTAGAACTTTGAGCTTTATTTTACAAGATTTTATCCAAAAAAAAATTGGGGGGGGGGGATGTTTGAGAAACTCATAATACCAAAAACTACACGAGCGGAGCTTGACACAAACAAAATGTATTTGGCCTAATGCCAAATAAATGCCCGCTTAAAAATGCAATGCCATAGCATTTATTGGAGAATATAAGGTTGTTTTCAAATGCCTAATCCAATACACTGTTTTTCAAACGGAAATCATGTGGGATCTTTTTGCATTTCTTAGATAACAACTCCTCCCCGCGTGCAATAAGTATATGCCTATTTCAGAAAAGGAATTGTGACGGCGACTATAGCATTAATTTGTGTTATACTTACCATCCACGCAATCCAACATTTCATCTTTAGTCCAAGCTTGTTCTGCCATTATCTGGATGTGTATAGATGGCATGCTTGTGTGGCTGCTCGCCCTATTAGCAATTATTCTGTTAATATTTTCCATCCAAGCAATCTAACATTTCATCTTTAGTCCAAGCTTGTTCTGCCATTAACACTGATGTGTAATAGATGGCATGCTTGTGTGGCTGCTCGCCCTATTAGCAATTATTTGTGTTCATACTTACCATCCACGCAATCCAACATTTCATCTTTAGTCCAAGCTTGTTCTGCCATTAACTCTGATGTGTATAGATGGCATGCTTGTGTGGCTGCTCGCCCTATTAGCAATTATTCTGTTAATATTTTCCATCCAAGCAATCTAACATTTCATCTTTAGTCCAAGCTTGTTCTGCCATTAACACTGATGTGTAATAGATGGCATGCTTGTGTGGCTGCTCGCCCTATTAGCAATTATTTGTGTTCATACTTACCATCCACGCAATCCAATATTTCATCTTTAGTCCAAGCTTGTTCTGCCATTAACACTGATGTGTAATAGATGGCATGCTTGTGTGGCTGCTCGCCCTATTAGCAATTATTCTGTTAATATTTACATCCATGCAATCTAACATTTCATCTTTAGTCCAAGCTTGTTCTGCCATTAACACTGATGTGTAATAGATGGCATGCTTGTGTGGCTGCTCGCCCTATTAGCAATTATTTGTGTTATACTTACCATCCACGCAATCCAATATTTCATCTTTAGTCCAAGCTTGTTCTGCCATTAACACTGATGTGTAATAGATGGCATGCTTGTGTGGCTGCTCGCCCTATTAGCATTATTTGTGTTCATACTTACCATCCACGCAATCCAACATTTCATCTTTAGTCCAGGCTTGTTCTGCCATTAACACTGATGTGTAATATACGGCATGCTGGGTGCTGCTCTGCTTGAA